>CABFOV010000374.1:0-25908 GCA_902141375.1 Timema poppense
CTGGCGCTGACGCGACTCTTCACTTCCAACGACCATTGACCGGGCCCATAATAGGATCTATACAACAGTTTGAAGATTTCAGCCACAACTAATAAGGGATCAATGACATTCGATTATTCAATCAATCTCGTACCTATAACTGATTCCCTCTATTATTAATCGGTTAGCCAACATGATAATCAGTGTTGCCAGTTTAGCGATTTTTCACTAACTTAGTGAGTTTAATGTGTTTGAAACGTCTAATTTTAATTTTTAGCGCCTAGTGACTAATTTTGCATCTTTCCTTAATTATCTGTTAAGTTAATGTTCATTATTCTTTAATTTGAATGCCGTAGAATTTTAATTTTTGAACTAGCGTACTTAAGAACGCATTGCTTCGGTCTGCCAAAGAGCTCTAAAATATTTATCTGCCATTCACAAATCACAATTACATGGTTCCGGATCAGTTCATTGATGTATATTCTATTCATTCAGTTCAGATTAATGTATGCAGTTTTGGCTTGGCGACAAATATGACGACTTTTAATTTTTAGTTTAGCGACAATCTAGCGATATTCTGGTACTAATTTGACTATAACATTTATATGATCGTTGGCAACGCTGATAATAATCGATGAGTCGATTACAATCGCAAGCACCTTCCCATAGATGAACCCTATCTATATTCTATTTCAATTTTCAATATTATTACATTTTGAAAAATGGATTGATATTTTAGGTTAACATAAATTTTTTCTATTTTTATCGGTATGATTACGCGAGTGATCAAGCAAATATTAATTAAAAATGACAGTTGTATGAGGTTTTCGTACACAGTTGTAAGTACTTTTGTTGACATTGAAAATTGATAAATAGCATAAGCTATTGGTCAAATATGTTTTCATCGGCCAGCTAAAAAATTAATATCTCCCACTCCCAGCAACTGAACTCTAAAATTGGCCTACAGCCTCAACTCTATTTCACCCACCTTTTTTTTTTTACCAAACCTTTAACCTTTTTACGTCAATTATATTACAAATAAACCTAATAAAGAATCAATCAAAATCCTAATTATGTAGTTTGATATATTTGTGTGTTCAGTTACCACATTGTTTAGAGAATTTCTAATTTTCATTTTATCACTACGATAAACCCATAATTTTGTCTTAAAGGCTTATTTTTATAATCTAATTTATTTGTGATGAGACAACTATGTACAATGATCATAACTAAGGAAATGGCATTTAGCTTACGTGGGGAAGCACACAAAATATTGTTAATTTAAGCACTTTTTTCTCCTAACAATTATTAATATTCTATTATATTTTTCCTAGGGGAAAAAAAAGGAAACACATAAAATATAAATGATTATTTCTCACTGTACATGTTGAGGCCACACATCTCACTTGCGAACACATAATACACTATTTTACAAAATATTTTTTTTTAGAAATATGCATTTATTGTCAACAACAACATTTAACTTTTTTTCATAGTAAACCCAACACTTGCAACTGAAACACAATTGCATTTTTAATTTTTTTTATGTCCACATTTTACTACCTGTTCAGGTTATATAAATACATGTTAATTATTCTAAATGGATAGGGATGAGGAAGGAACCTTTTTAGAGGAAATCTAAGTACCTGCATTTGTGTGGAAGGAGAGTGGAAAATCATTGAGGAAAAAACACCCTAAGTAGACCTGACTGAGATCTGAAATCTGGTCTTCCTGTCATTAGCAGGCTAGTTTAAAATGGAGGTGATGCCTTAGATCAATTCTGCCACTGAAGTTCGTCTTTAATGACGTTTTAAAAAGCTCAAACATCAACTGATTATTTCACACATAAGCTACACAACTTTCAATCATAATTATTCCAGTTCCAACTGCTGCGACACTCAAGTTTAAAAGTTAAATGACATTCAAAAATAAAAGCCCAAATTAATGTTTAAAATACTTAATCATATTGATAGGCCTACAAACCTAACCTTAAAATTGTCCATTATTTAGAATTATGGTTCTTGCCCAACCTAGCTTAACCTAACCTTTCCTACATATATAAACAGTTTAATTTCAAATAAGTAATATTGATCAATCAAACAATTTAATTTTCATACAAAACAATTACATGACAAAGGATTACAGGTAACATAAACATAGTGCAAACAACACAAGTCAAAACAAAAGATAATCAATAGTTATGTTTCTATCTTTAATTTGTAATTTTAGTAAGTTTTGTTTTACTACAATTGTGTAGTTATGTAGGCTCTTACCATTCTAAATAATCAAATTTGTAAATCCCAGTACCACATTATTTGGTGTCTTCTTGGGTGTGTAATAATAATGATGACTTATAAATATTGTGATAACATAGAAAAAGTGTTTTATATTAGTGATAGTGTCAACAAATGATGCATTAGACCAGGGGTCACCAAATGATGGACCAAGTTCCACATCCAGACCGTAGACACATATTTTACAAACCTCAACAAGATATTGATAAACAGAAGAAACGATGCCATTTCAGTAAGCAGGCGGTTGAGAAGGGAGGGGAGCCCTAACTCGCTGCTTCACAAACAATGGCGTGCAAAGTGGATGTCATTGACCTTTGTTTTTGTAGTAAATAAGTAAAATAACTAAGAAAGAAAGCAAATAATGGTTTTTAATTACTGTAAGCATGTAGGGCTTGACGTGTTATTGTTAAAGTTTTCCAGATCACGGTAAGTCTCGCGAGCTTTTAAAACAGACCTTTATAAACAATAATTGGAGACCTCTGCAATAGATTGTGTCATCATTGATGCATGTAATTTGCATACTTTAGTAATCAAAAATTAGACCTCAAGTTGGCCTTAACCATAATGAAAGAAATATATTATTGCATAAAAATGTTTCTTAAAGCCACTGCTATAAAACAGAAATGGTTAAGTATAAAAGTTGCTCAACGCTGTATCATATTAATATATGTATACGGCCTATATTTTAGCACAGCGTCTTACTACTGGGTTGTATGCAGATGCACTAACGCTGATGGTTGTAGGGATTAGGAAGGTTGTATTTGGAGGAAGTTTACCCACATTTGTGTGGAAGGAGCGTGGAAAACCATTTTGTAAAAACCAACCTCTGCACACCCGACCAAGATTTGAACCTCGATCTCCGCATCATTGGCAGTCTAAGTCTAGTCTACTGCGAGAGTAGCACCTTAAATTATGCACCCATCAAAGCGGGTTGTGCAGAAATACTCCTCACAATCAAAACCACTCTAAACACATCTGGACCATCATTCTTGTAAAATTTGTATTGATTTGTAGGTAAGTACTAGTTTATAACTTGACCATTGGCAAGATTCTTAGTCATTGAGCTTCAGACACTGCTCGATCATGGACGAGAGACTTCAATTCTTGGTGGATTCGAAGATTTAAGTTTTTGAAATGTGATGTGAAAGCAGGAGGTCTACGGCTTATCACGAGCTCACTGTAAATGTGCTGATAACCCAACTCATTTAAAAAACTTATCAAAACAATAGTTATAAAAATACATTTGTATTTATAAAATGTGATTGATTCTGTTAATGAATTACTCTTAATTTTCAGTGGGCCAAGCAAAATTGTCTCCCTTCGGCTGTTTCATTATTTTTCAAAAGGAACCGTAGTTTTGCAGCCTCGAAACCAGTCCCAAGAGAAGATCCAGTAATCATGAAGCTTGACAGTCCAGAGTTCAAATCAATTTTTACTCCTGAACTGACAAAACTGGCCACTATTTTCAAAAAATATGGCTATGAAATTAGAATCGCTGGTGGGGCTGTAAGGTATGTGGACCAAATGGATTCAACATTTTGAAGTTCTAGGATGATTAATTTAGAGAATTAGTACAATATAGAATGCTATTTTACAAGGCTACTGGTAATATAAGAACGTACTTCGATGATACAACTTCTTTGATCAATTAAACAAGATAAAATAAGAAATATAACTTGATAATTTATTCAAGGTAAAACTAATTTATCATGAATTAAGTCAAAAACAACAGGTACAATGACATTTGTAAAAAATCATCATTGAGATTGTTAAATAGTAATGATCTGAAAATAATTAGCAGAAAACAAGGAAATAATATAAATCAGTACTGATGCAATATTTTCAGAGTAGCAAGTTATAGGATTAGCTAATAAGCAAAATGAATAGTGGAAATTGGCATTTGACTAGATTGGAGTTATTAATCCTATACAAACATTAAAGAGACTAAAAATTTTTGTGAATACTTGAAATAGATATTATAAGTTATATGAAGTGTATGACTTATACAAAAAAAATATAGGTAAATTAGTATGCCAACAATAATTAACTTATTAGTTGAATAATTAAATATAGGCCTACTAGTAAATAGTTTGAAAATAAGTTGACAAGGAAGTCATGTTCTGTAATGTTTAAAATAGAACAGTGACAGTAGAAAGATGATTAATAGAATTTTAAAATAGTTCACTAGATTGTTATTCATTTAGGCCTACCTTACACATGTAAAAAACAATTAACAGTATAAAATTTAAACATGAAACATATTAAAATGAATGTTAAGACATAGGTAACAAGTAACTTCTTTCACAAAATTATTAAAATGAGTGTAAATGATCTGATGGTACATACTTGTTATTCGAGTCAAATAGTTTGTAAAATTTTCCTGTGTTAATTATCGAAACAAGATTAATTTTGGAGATTTAATGGAAATCAACAGATGTGTGTCATTACGCAGTTATACTATATTATAAATACAATATAATATAAATAAGTACAATTGATTTTTATGAAAGAATTGTAACAAAAAGGAAAAATTTGACATTTTGAAAAGTTTGAAATAAAGTAACGTTCCTTATCTCTTTGGTTTTAATTCCTCTCCTTATATAGTTTTTTGCTAATCTTGGCTTGTTGATGACATGTTTCGGCGATTATGCTATAATCAGGTCTGAGACAAAACCAATGCAAAAATAGTAAATATCTAAGTTATGGTAAAGAAACAAACTAAACATATTCTGATAAAATAAAGTAAGCAATATGAGGATACAAAGATACATTAACCAAAAAATGACGTTAGAAAGGTAATCAAGTGTAAAAATAAAAATGAGAGAATGAAAGTTAGATAAATACAAAGTTAAATACAATGAAAAACACCTAGTAAACTATCAAGCTTAACTTCAGATTGGGACTAGGATGTTACATTATAAATTCATATTTCTCCTCACTACAACTATAGTGAATGTTACTGAGATAATATATATTAACTAAACTATAACTTTTGTGTCTGGAGAGTCTTGGGAAATTGTGTCTAGAATAGGCCTATAGATAAACACATTTTGTTAGTAGAGCTGTGCATTAGATTTGAATTTCTATCCATGACACATTTAATTACCATTAGGTGATCCGTCTTATGACAGGTTCATTCCTTTTGTAAGGGAACTCAGATCACCAATGCACCCTGTCTCCTTCATCTCCCAGAATTTTCTTCTTTCTTCAAGTCATCCAATATTTGAATCCTCCTCGTGTCTAAGCTCCTCTTTCCCACAACCTTTCCTTTTATGATGTCGTGCAGAAGACAGTTACTCCTAAGGATGTGTTCAATCAAGTTTGCTTTGGATCAAATTCTTTGATCCAAAATGGTTCTCTTCTCACTCATTCTTCTTAGCATTTCTTCATTTTTCACCCTGTCTACCTGATCTTCTCAAGTTTTCCCCACCACCAAATTTCAAAGCTCTCCAAGTATTTATTTTCCATATTCCTTTAAGTCTTCAGTCCAAATGTAACATTTTATCAGTTTTTTCCTAAGTTCCAAATTCAATTTACTGGTCAGCAATAACCTCTTCTTGTTGAAAGATTCCTTGTCCATGGCACTCCTCGACCTAATTTTCTTGGTGCAGTAGGCATCCTTTGTCAGCAGACTTCCCAGGTACTTGAACTGACCATGTTTTTCAACTCCTAGTTTTCATTTTTGATTTTCAGCGGCTCTTCATTTTTTTGAAATAATCATCATTTTTGACTTCTCAGCTTGTCAATTATTTCATGCAATTCTTCTTTATTTTTGTTCAGCAATGCTGGATCATATACATATTTTATTGTGTTGATGACATGTCCTCCTACCCTGAAATTGCCACGTCCCCCAAGAGTTTCCCTTACCAGCCACTCTCCATACAAGATGAACAGACTGTGTGACAAACAGAATCCCTGCCTCACTTCTCTTTCTATCTCTACACTGTTGGTCTCTCCATCATTCAGCCTCACCTTCACTCGCTGCCCCAGGTACAGATTTGAAAAACAACCTCTTGTCCCTCCAGTTGATGCCGATATTCTTGATTATTTCCATTAGATTTTTTTCCATTTCACTCTATCAAACGCCTTTTGCCAGTCATTGAAACCAATGCATACCTTTTTTATTGACGTCCATCACTCTTTCTGAAATTATTCTCAACATACCGATGGCATCTCTGGCTCCTTTTCTGAATCCTAATTGGTCTTCTTTCATCACACTTTCAATATTCTGTTCCAGTCACCTGTTAAGTATTCTTAGCTTGTTTATTTTTCTTTAGGACCACCAAAGTTACGTCTAGAAAGTCTGGGTCACTCTCCTGTTTTGTAGATCCTATTAATAAATTTTGTCAGAGCCATTAATCTATTGTTTCCTGGTTCCTAAAAACATCAGCTGGTATATTGTCATCTCTAGTAGCTTTCTTTCTTCGCATGTCCTTTATGGGGCTCTCCACTTTGCTCTTTAAAATGCTGGTTCCTCTTTCAACCTCCTCTACCTCGTCTTCTGCTTCAATCTTCAAGTTCTCTGGTTGATTTTCATTGTCGCACGGTTCTTCTATATATATCTTTCTCAAATCTTAAGAACCTCTTTATGATCTGTCACCATCTGACCTTTGGGGTTTTCTTTTCCTATTGTTTGCACACCTTTGTTTTCATACCCTCCCAGTAACTTTGCTTTCTGGTACATGAGGTCATACCTTCCTTTTCTTTCCATTTTAATTATCTTATTACATGTCTTCTCCCTTTATAGTATTTCCTTGTTTGTCTGCTTCTCTCTTTAACTTTTTTGACCTAATATAGTCTTCTTTGTTCACGTTTTTCCATTTTCTTCTTTTTTCCATTTTATGAAGTATTTCTGTTGTTACCCAGGGCTTTCATGCAGTCCTCTTCACTTTTCCAATATTGTCATTTAGCACCTTCAAAATAATATTCTTAACACTATTCCATTTCCCTTCTACACTCATAGGGACATTCTTCTGTCCCCTCACTTAACTCTTGCTCTATTGAATTTCTCCCAATGTCATTCTTGCTTCATAATTTTTCTAAATCCTACCTCAGGTTTTTCTTGATCTTCTTCTTAATTCTTTTTCAGCCTTGTTTCAATAATGTATGCCATCAACAGTTTGTGGTCCAAATCGATGTCGACACCTGACAATGTCTTCACATCCTTCACTCCATTCCTTAATCGCTATTTGACAAGGCTGTAGTTTAGTTAGTACCTGCTGATATGTCTTGGGCTCTTCCATGTGTATAGTTGTGTCTTTCATTTCTTGAACCAGGTGTTTCTCACCACCAGGTCATTCCACTGTCAGAATTTGATGAGCATCTGCCCTCTGTTGCTTTTCTTCCCCAGTCCATGTTGCCCTATAATCTTCTGTTTCTATCCTTCTCTGACCACACTGTTCAAGTCACCCTTGATGTTGGTGTTTACTTTCCTCTTCTCTCATGTTGAAGGATTACTTCTATTTCATCATATATTTCTTATACTTTGACATCATCGTGGTCAGTTGTTGGCATGCCACTTGAACTATTAAAATATCCACTGGTTCAGCATTTAGTTTTGCAAACATTAATCTATCACTACAACACATCACTTTAGTAACACTTTTCACTACTCTTTCCACCTGAATAGAACATTAAACACTACTTCACCTTGATCTTTCCACTGAATTTCACTTAAACCCACAATGTTCACGTACCACACATTTCAATTTTCAAATTTTACAGTTTTCCAGCCCTTCTAATCCTCCTTTCATTCCATGTCCTATGCTGACAGGGAAAGTTTTATTTGATGACTGTTCTTTGTTTGATTTAAAAGTAATTATAGATCCAAATAATTTCTAAGAAAAATTGATAAAGTTATTATTATCACTAGAAAGTCTTAAGGCCGAGACTTTGAAGCTCATTTGAATGATAACATTCACTCACTGCATGTTAATCTATGCTTCTAAGAACAATTGTCATTTGAATTATCTTTATAGCCGTGGCTCTTAGTATACTTCCAGGTAAAATATTAAATTAATTGGTTCGCGTTGGGCTCCAATTAAAACGTTAGACGCCGGTGATGGGCGCCGATTGAAGTAATAATTTCCCCGTGATTGATCACTAATTAAAACGGTGTGGTATTATTATGCCCCGTGATTGGGCGTCGATTAAAACGTTACGTGTCGCCGATTGAAGTGATACCGTTTAATTAGCTGATAATTGCCTCATGATCAAGCACTAATTAAAGTATTACGGTTATATAATTGCCCCACGTTGGGTGACAATTTAAATTCTATTAAATTAAATGGTTCGCGTTGGGCGCCAATTAAAACGTTATGCGCCGGCGATGGGCGCCAATTGAAGTAATACAATTTAATTAGCTGATAATTACCCCGTGGTCGGCGATTGAAGTGATACGGTTTAATTAGCTGATAATTGCCTTGTGATCGAGTACCAATTATTATGATATGGTTTTACAATCTGATATTTGAATTGAATAAATAAGACCTATAATGTTGCACATGATCTATTAAAGTGATTTTATCTTTGGCACTGAATATTTTATTTTATATAATACAGTTTAGTTGAACCACAGATTATTTATCTGTAACACAGTAATTTACTTTCATGCTATGTTCATATTAGGGTTGATCGAAGTCCACTTTTTCAATTCAAAGTAAACTCGAATCGAATATATAAAATATTCTCGAAGCCGAATCAAAGTTTGAATGTTTTGTGATTGAAAACATATTATATTTTGGTTATTTATCGATAACTTTATGCACTAAAATGGCTTCAAATTTTTTATTACACTTTTTTTTACCTGTTTAGGTTATGCACCTATGTATTGCACATTTGTATGTAATATTTTGTTTTAATATGATTAATTTATCATCACAACTTACAAGTGAATTAATTCAACATTTTTTCCATGTGAATATTAATTTGTAATGTATACAACAGCTCAAAATGGGATTAATTGACTATAAATGGTGTATTTCAGCTCTCAATATTTTGATTGGTGAAGTCAGAATTTTTTTCAGAGCAAAGTCTCTAAGTTGACATTTTTTTCAAAGCCAAGTTGAAGTTTTAAGCTTCGCGCACCCATAGCTCACAGTTTATCCTCCATTTCATTTGACAACTGTCACAGACATGAGTAATAATGGTTGGCCCAGTGAGATTCAACCCAAAATCTATTAGGTGTGGTCAAGTAAACCATAGAATCACAAAACCTCAACAATCTTTGATTGGAAATTAACATTTACATATATCTCAGACTATCCCTTATTTATATCCTTAGGGAATTCAAAACACCTCTACGCCATTAGTTTGAGCAGTTTGATGAATTGTGAGCTAATCAAAAGTAACACAAATTCAAACAAAGAAATGTGAAGCAGGACTTAACTTGGTAAATTTACTTGGTTAAAAAAAGGGTTCCCTGTTCTTATGAAAATAATGATAACAATACTAACTGTAATTATTGAATTGCCTTATGAATGAAGAATTTTATTGGCATTGTTTGAAAAAATAAATGAAGGGCAATCAACAAATTGACCAAAGTTGATGAAACTCATCTTACAGAGCTGTCAACATTGATACAAAATTACAGCTCTGACAGGTGGCTTGATATATAAATACATTTCTTTTTGAGCTTTCAGATAATTATCATCCTGAAGTGAGTCAAATAAAATATTAAGCTGTGAATGAATAAGAAATTAATAATATTTTTTGATGTCTTAATTAAGGGACTTGCTTTTAAAGCAAAAACCCAAGGACCTGGACTTTGCAACCACCGCAACACCTGAGCAAATGAAAGAGATGTTTTCTGCCGAAGAGATTCGCATGATTAATGTGAATGGTGAGAAACATGGTACCATCACTCCGAGAATCAACGATAGTGTAAATTTTGAAGTGAGTTCCGAAATTATAGAGTTGATTTGAGTTTACATAGGTTTACTTAGCTAACTATTCAACACCCCCATTTTCCTCTCCATCCTCCACAACTTCGCCACCAATCCCTCAATCAATCCTATCCACATCTTCTCTGATGTTGAGGTCGAGGACATATTATGATTGTGGAACTACACAGAGTAATGTAATTTCCACCTCATCTAGTCTAACTTGGGGTCGCATTTAAGTTGTATTTTATGGTAATTGGTTTTGACCGTTTTAAAGCTATATTTTTTAGAAGTCTCACAACAGACATGTGCTATCACTTTTGTAAATTAGCATTACACACCATTTCACACACCTTAACCGTGCCTGATTTACTCCTTTATCACAAGTTTGTTAAATTTGCTGGTCTTGGGGTAAAGCGCTCGTCTCAGGACCTGTTCATGGGTTCAATCCTAGCCGGGGTTGACGAATTTTTTCTTGAGTGATAAAAATCTATAACACAGCTTACTTAAGAGGAGAAGTAACGCTCTTGGTTACATGTTGACTGTGGCATGTTTAAGAACACTAGAAGGTATGTGAAAATAACTTTCCCGGCAAAATTCTTAGGCCTTTTTGCTCCCGCTCATAGACATTCTCATGTGCTAATATAATCAGTCTGTTAAGAAAGTGCACATTAAATATCTCAAATAAATAATAATAATAATAATAATAATAACAATGAGTTATAAGTTTGTAGTTGTATTGTAAAGTAAAAAAATTACCTTCATCAGCTTCACTCTATTTGTGGCTGAGTGATCGCTAATAACCCTTATTCTGAGAATATTTGCTAAGGACTGGAGGAGGAAAACAAAGGAAGTATTTGTTTTGAGTTTTTCTTGGTCGCTGTTTTACAAGCTGGTCAATACCTAATGACCAAGCAGCTCTAAGGGCCCAATTTGAATCCTTACAGGATGAAAATATAATCTTTCATCAGATGTGAGAGAGAGCAACAGGTGATGGGTTTCATTAAATATCTGTTACATCCTTGATGCAAATAACTCCACTAATGTTTGAATACAGTAAAAATAATAAATAATATATTAAATAACTCATGGTAAAATTGTTACAAAAAGCCATCATTTTGTGTGGTTTTGTAGGTAATAAAAATAATGTTTTTAAACATTTTATCCTTAATGATGCAATCAAATGAACACACTCTTTAAAAGCAAGCAGTTTTGCTATTGTGAACTATTTTTTTAAATCCTGCTATATCCACTTCATCATTTTTGTTCTAAACTAAAATTGTAAGTAACTTCTAAGGTTTATTTATTTTGTTTGAAATTGTAGGTGACAACATTGCGAATCGACGTGCGGACAGATGGACGGCACGCGGAAGTGGAGTTCACAACTGACTGGAAATTGGATGCAAATCGCAGAGATCTTACAATTAACTCTATGTTTCTTGGTAAACAACCCTAAATTTCTTATTTATAGTTTCAAACTTAACGATAAACTTATTTGTTTCAATCTACAAATTTTACAATTTTGCTGGAAGGCTTAACTATATATTATTTGTTGCTGTTTATAAGCCATGAATGCTAGGGATGTGTTCTAGTTCAATTTTTCATCTAAGAAAGTTTAACTGGAATTCACAAGCAGAACTGTGAACTGAAAATCAAAATAATAAAACCAGAACTGAAATGATTTTGTAACTGACCCATCACTAAATATATTTATTTTTAGTGATATGTCATTTCCAAATTTTATCATTTTGTGTCTGCTGTTTATCGTTAAGTTAAATGTTTGATAGTTGTAGCATTGGTGCATGTTATTGTACTATTGTATTACATGTGATATTTTATTTTCATTAGGTTTGGATGGAACAGTTTATGATTACTTTTCTGGTTATGAAGATTTACAAAAAAGAAGGGTGGCCTTTGTAGGAGATGCTAATACTCGAATCAGAGAGGATTACTTGAGGATACTCAGATATTTCAGGTAGGTATATGTGTTGCATATTTTATAAAATATACTCTAAAAAAGGTCTAGCACTACGACAGGCCTAGCAAGCGGCAATGGAAAATATATGTCTGGAATAAAAAACTGACCCAGGCCACAGGCTGGAAACATTAATGGATGTAAAGTGACTCTAAAACTGTGTGTATGCATGTGTGTGTTTCTGTTGCTTAGTGCATATTGGATTGTTAACACTTGTGACTGCTTATAGAGCAGAGGTGGGCAACATACTTTTAAATTTAGCCACAGAGTGGTGAATGAGAAGTGAAAGTTGCTACACTATGTAAAAATTGAGAAATGAGGGTGTTCATTTGAACATTTAAAACAACACACACACTGTTTGTACATGTTTATTCAGATGTAAATGATGCACATTGTTCAACCTAAACGTGTAAGACAATTTAATGCGCAATTTAACAATACTTTTGTTTGAATACAGAGGTGAAACAAAATTCTGGGATAGGTAGTGGGGAGGGGAGTATTGAATGGCATCCAAATTGCATCATTGACCCATTCAAAAAGCAGATTACTTTCAATGGTATGGCCTGAAGATATCAAGCTAAAACCAGCACATGATGTCAGGAAAAGGTTTATTTTATTGTGAGATGTCATAATAAAATTTGCCACACTTTTATGGTCAATTTGCCACTTGTTGCAATTGGCGACAGGATTGCCTACCCCGGTTATAGAAGAATAACCCTGGAAGGTATGCCAAAATACCTTTCCTGGAAAAATTGGTAGATCCTTTCCCTCTCGCTCATAAAAATTCTCGTCTGCTGATATAATCAGTCGATTCAGAATGTCCACATTCACATTAAATACCTCAAATAATTAAAACAAAAAATTAAGTGTTAAATTAATGTTCTGGGGAATGGTTGTTAATTTTGTCCTATAAACATGTCAGGTTGTACCATCAACAAACAGTATTAGAGAAATAGGCTAAAACAAATTCCATTTCCAAATGTAATTTATCTTTAAAAATTAATTTTGAATCTATAACTCAATATTTTCTTGAATCTTGAATATCCTTACGTATTCAAGGATTAAAGGGTCCCATCTCTAAGAATAACCTATTGTTTTGTATTGGAAAGGTTTTATGGTCGGATTGCTCAGGATCCAGACAAGCATGAGGAGAAGACGTTACAATCTATCCAAGACAACGCAGATGGTCTGAAGAGAATATCTGGTGAAAGAATTTGGACTGAATTGCAACAAATCTTAGAAGGCAACTTTGCATGCGAGCTTGTTAAAACCATGCTAAGCCTAGATTTGGGGCCACCCATTGGTAAATACTAACGTTAGTTACTCTTGTGGTATATTATTGCTTTAAACTTATATTTAAAGTCTGTTCATGATAGGTTTTTTTTACTTGGATGCCAGTTTAAAAATCATGTTTAGGTTTTGGGTTGCCATCACTTGTAAAATATCACTGTTTTGTTAAAGATGTTAAGTCTTTTTTTTAAATGTTATATTTTACATTTAAAATAACATAAACTTAAATTCTCTCACACTATTTCATTACTTTTAATAATATCTTTTTACCCAAACCGAAACAGTATTTTAAACATAATTGAAAGTACTTATTCTTCCTTTTGGAATGTTATCTATGATGTTTAAAATAGTGCATACATTAATACCTTTTAATACAGGCATTGTATTTACTTGGAAAAGAGAAAATACTTGTAATTTTTTTTATATAGAATACATTATTTTATTGTATTTCAAAATATTTAACTGAATAAAATATTTTTATCCACTGCATGGGTGCATTATCGTAAGAACTTGTTTCCGTGATGTTCAATCGCATGGTTTAAATTAGTCAGTCGCCATTTTAAAGCTATGTTTGTTAGACCTTTTGTGAAGGTGCTGTGAATAATATTTTTTTTAAATAGAATAAAATAATAAATAAGCTTTGTGCCGTACCTCAAATGAATATAAATATAATATTGGTTTAATTACTTTGGTTGACTATTGCATTCATACATTACCATATGTTTTCATTACAGTTATCCAAAGTGACAGATTTCAGCTGTTAGTGTAGGGCTACATTATGGACTATTTCTAGTAACTTTTTGAGCTGTCATCCAAGTAAACTAAGGTTGTGAATGTATTACAGTAGTTATTTTTTTATTGCTTTGTATATAGATAAAATGCATTAAACAAAGAAAAAAGTGTTTATTTAAAAAGATTGAAAGGATGATAGAAGGTCAAGGCCTACACATTTCATCATTTAATTGCAGTTTCAGTTTCCCGGGTACTGTTGGTGAGCCTCCTCCACTATGTCCTATTCATATATGTCTGCGTTTCATAATATCCTCATATGTGTCATTCCCCTAGCTGCAATGTCTATCCACCGGGCTCTAGGTCTACCTACTGGTTGTCTACCTTCCACCTTTCTCTCAAGGTTCACTCAGGCTGATCTCACTGGCTCTAACCTCATTACATGCCTGAACCACTGAAGTATAGATGTGGTGACGCGACTCAACAGCAATGTCTCAATCCTAGCTTCCATTCTCACCTTCTTGTTCCTTATCTTGTACAACGTTGTCCTTTGGATTGTGGACCTTAGGAACATCATCTCCAAAGCCTGCAGTCTCGATGAGTCTCTTTTGGTGAGGGTGAATGTTTCGATACCATAGGCCAAGATCGGTGCGAAGCAGCTGCCGAATATTACTAACTTTGTTGGTAGAAGTGGGAGCTCTTCTGAAACCTATTGGCGACCTCCTTGGCTAGGTTGTCACTCTAGATGACACTGCCAAGGGAGGTGAAGTCCATGCTCTTCAGCTGGTGGTCTGCTAGCTTGATGGTCGGCCTTCTCTGTTCACTGCCATCCTGTCTTGTACTCACTGGTGTTGAGGTTGAACTCCTAGAACTTAACCTTCCGGCTTGTTGTGTCTTGTCTGCACCACCTCTTTTGTTTCTCCCCATATCATGACGCCATCAGCGAAGGTCATTTCTTATTATAGTTTAGAAAACATTTTAAGAAATAATAGTAAGGAGTGTTTGAATTTTAAAAAAAACCTTATCCTTTTTATTGAAAGTAGTTCCTTGTTGTAATTTAGAAACCAGCAAGTTTGTTAAATGAGAATAATAATTATTATCATCTCTAGCAAATTAAACTAAATGTATCTGCTGAAGCAAAGTAAAGTGTGAACTATGTTCTTTTTTAACTGAAAAAGCCATACTGTGTTTGTTCCCTTTTATATGTTTTCTTTCCACCTTTCCTGTACCTTCTTCCAAATACAGTATATTAAAAACCACCTCAAATAGTGAAAATAGGTTTTCCCTTATAGCAATACATTATTATAACTATAAATTAGAGTTGGGTAAAGTCCACTATTTTACTAATGCAAATCTCCAGTTTACCCTCGATTGAATCCAAATCTTGGAATAAATTATTACCAGAAGAGGAAATATAATATATTAATTGAACATATAACCAGTAACTAAATGTTAACATTCTTTCTTATAATCCATTCACTATAACAGTATAACATATAAGGAATCCTCGAATATCCTTAATGATTCGAGGGCCTCATACCTATTATTAATTATTGATAATCTATGATCACAGCTGAGCAGTTGTAATTTGTAACATGGTTTAAAAAAAGCAAAAAACAAGGGTTTTTTATGTACCCTACCACCCCTTTCAAATGGTTACTACAGCATATTTAATCTCATTTATTTTGAATTACCCACCTCGGTGGCATAGTTGGCTAACACGCTTGTCGTGTTGAGCTCGACTGTTGAGGACGGGGAGATCAAGGTTCGAATCTCGGTCGGGTGAACTGGGGGTGGTTTTTCCTAAATGGTTTTCCACTTTCTCTCCACGCAAATGCGGGCTCACTTCCTCCAATTCAACCTTCCCAATTCCTAATCCATTAGGGTAATTAGTACTTTAAGCGTATAACCCGAACGAGTAGTAAGACGCGGTGCTAAATATTATTATTATTTTGAATTCTTTTTAATATTCTTCTAAAAATGCTTCATGAATTTAATGGGGAGAAAAAAATTGTTTTTATTTAAAAGTTATATGTGTTGTTATAGCCCATTACCATTGTAATACTGAAAAAAACTAAATAATTGATGTTGGCGATTGGTATGATCCGCCAAAAATTATTGGCATCAGCCTGATAATCAAAAGAGTTGATCAGCCCAACCATAATCAAAATGGTTTTGTTTTAAAGGTGTTGATGTGTTTACAGGTTTACCAGAAAACCCAAACTTGGTGGAGTTTGACAAAGTTTGGCAGAGAGTAAAACATTTAAAGTACCATTCCATGACTTTACTATCAGCTCTTTTCAGGAATCAGGAAGAGGTAGGGTTTATCAGTGTTACTATATATTTAAAAATAAAAGTTGACTTGTTTCAGGTTTAAAAAAACCAATACTTTAATATAGTAGCTAATAACTAACTATATTTGATAATAGGACTGTGCAAAGCTTTGAATATTCCTAGCTTCACTTTGAAAAATTCCTGATTCGACATTTATGAAACCTCGTCAATAAAAATATTTAAGTTTTAAATAGCCATCAATGTTAAATTTCTTTTCATTTTGTGTTGTTATTTAACACAAATTAATGTTCCCATAGGAGATCTAAAATAGTTCAATTGCATTCTGTAATAGTAACTTGATTTAACTTTTTTTTAATGACATATGTTAATTGTGTTTGCAATACAGTTGAAACTCTTTAGTCTGACACACTTAGGATCTGACAAGTACCAGACCACAAAATTTGACTCCTAAGATGATGATGATTATTATTATTATTATTATTATTATTATTCTTGCTAGGAAAACTGCCACATCTGACATAATTGTCATTCAACAAGATAATGACATTGAAAAAATTATTAATATAAGTTACAAAATACTGATGGACGACTCCACTAACGAACTGATAACTGATACAAATTTTAATATAAACACAGGAAAATATAAAACTCTAGAGAATTTTCAAAACAACTTTAAAAACTCGAATAGCAATAGCTTGAATGTGATCGCGTGGAATTTCAGATCTCTAAAAAAGAATTGGAGTGAAATTTATTTTTTGTTAAATACAGTAGCTAATTTTTTTGATATTATCATACTTACTGAAACGTGGATAACAAACGAACAAGCAAATATTTATAACATAGAAGGATATAACTCTTATAATTATTGTAGGGAGAAGACCCGAGGCGGTGGAGTAATTTTATTTATAAAGAACGCGCACAGCTTCCATTTAAACCCGCAAAACACAAAACACTTTGAAAGCATTCAAGGGACACTGATAACAAGTCAAAATAAAAAATGCAATATAATAGCTTTATATAAACCACCAGTTAGTAATAAGTGTGACTTTATACAAGAACTTGACGAAAACATAGACCGCTATTCTAGAAAAGAAAACCTCATTGTAGCAGGTGACACAAACATTAACATAAAAGACAAATATAATCCAGTCCATACTAGATATGAAACTATGATGTCAGAAAAGGGCCTAAGAAATGTAATTAATAAGTGTACTCGGGAAGAAGTTTCTAAAAACAATTTAGTTAGATCAGTTATTGACCACCTATTTATACGTATATCAAAAGATCACTTTGCTGTAATACCTGGAATAATTAGTATAAAAATGTCAGATCACTACCCTACAGCGATGAAAATAATGTATAAAAATTCACCAAATAAATGTTTACTGTCGCCCGCGAACAAAATACTTAAAATAAATAGAAAGTCTGCTTTAAGCAAACTAAAAGCAGTGGATTGGGGAAACCTGACTACGGACTTACAAGACTTGAACACCAAATATGACAAAGTAATCTTGACTTTTAAGGAAGTATATAATACAACAAATTGGCCAGTTTCAGAACAAAATACAAACAACGCAATTTGGATTAATGCCTACCTTTTAGGAAAAATTAATATCAGAGATAAGCTCTATCGGCAATGGAAGTCAAATCCAACCAATATAATTTATGAGCAGGATTATAAAAAAGAGAGGAAAAAAGTAAAAAGAGCTATAAACAAAGCCAAAATTGAACACCATAGGAAACTGTTCAGGGACTTAAAAGGTAACATGAAAAACACGTGGCGTGAAGTAAACAAAGTGATAGGTAAACGTAGCAAAAATAACCTAGATGAAGAGCTTACACACACATTTAAAAATACAGAGAACTTGAAAACTGTGTGTAACAATTTTGCATGTTCTTTTGACAATGGAATAATTGAAATATTGCATAAATGCGATATAAAACTACTTACACAAATGGAAGACACATTAGTCAACACTTCATTATTCATTCCTAGAACTACCTGTACAGAAATTAATAAAATTATCTCTTCATTAAAACCAAACAAATCACCAGGCTATGATAACATTACAATGATGGAAATACGAAAAATAGGACCAAATTTAATTCCGGCACTAGTAGATATAATAAATACCTCAATAGAAACTGGCACATTTCCCAACCAAATGAAATGCTCTCTTATTAGACCCATTTACAAAGGTGGGAGCCATTTAGAATACGGTAATTACAGACCCATAGCAATTCTACCAACTTTTGAGAAGATATTAGAAAGATACATGGCTAACAAATTGACAGACTACTTAAATAAATTCAATATAATAAACCCAAGGCAATATGGATTTCAAAAACACAAAAGCGCTAAAAACCTTTTAGAACATTTTTCTAACAAAATTAACAAAGCCCTTAACAACAATAAGCATATTTTGGCCCTATTTATTGACTTCAAAAAAGCATTTGACACGCTGGACATTGACATATTACTAAGATCTTTAAAAATAATTGGAATTGGTGGACCGTACTTAAGATGGTTTAGGGACTATCTCACTAACAGACTTTTCTATGTACAAATTGGCACTCAAAAAAGTGAAACCAAAGTGACAAATATGGGAGTACCACAAGGCTCAATACTAGGACCTATTCTGTATCTAATTTACGTCAATACTATCACAAGACAATTAAAGAATGGACACATCTACTTATACGCAGACGACACCGCAGTACTGACTATTCACGAAAACCTCCAAATAGCACAATACAACCTGCAACAAGACTACAACGAGATACAAACATGGACTCATGACCATCGTCTAGTAATAAATGCAAAGAAAACTAAAGTCATACATATCTGTTCTCCTAAAATGCAACATACAAGAGTCAATATTACGCATCACAGCTATAATTGTTTACACAACTGGACACAGACATGTTGTGACTGTATCGGAAAACTGGACGCAACAGACAGTCATACTTACCTTGGACTTATAATTGACAAACATCATAAATGGGACAAGCACATACAAAAACTTGAGAACAAGCTAAAAGGATTGACATATGTTTTTTACCATCTCAGAATGTACTTGGATATCAAAACTTTAGTAATAATATATAAATCATTGGTTCAATCAATAATATCTTATGGCATATCCATCTGGGGAGGAACGACAGAATGTTACACAGTCAAAATATTGCATTTACAAGAAAAGATCTTGAAAATTATATTTGGTACCAAAAATGCTAACAAACAGATATACATTCAACATAAAATTCTACTTCTTAATCAACTATATGAGTACAACCTCTTGATAGGATATTACCATTCAGATAAATACAAGCAAATAAAAACCCATTCCATTAACACCCGCTCAATTTCTAACAAAGAAGTGTATAAAATCGGCAAATACTCTAATCATTATGGTAAACAGGAACTGAGATGTACCATTCCCAAATTGTTTAATTTGCTACCACCAACACTTAGAGAAATCCCTGAAATAAATATAGCGAAAAATAAAATTAAAGACTGGATACTTCAAGGCATGCTTCAAACAACAATGTAAATATTTTTTAGTGTAAATGTTATATGTGTAAATCTTTTTGTTTTTTAATTATTTTATTATTATTATAATTTTTATTATTATTATAATTTTTTCCATTGTTAAATATTACTTAACTACAAGACCTGAAGATGTACCTTTAGCTACTTCGGGATTGTATCAAAAACTAATCTATGTAATTTTTCTTTTAAATCCTAAATAAACAATGATTGATTGATTATTATTATTATTATTATTATTATTATTATTATTATTATTATTATTATTATTATTAGCATCGTGTCTTACTACCCGTTCGGGTTATACGCACTTACGCTAATGTGTAGGGTGATTGTGAGATGAAATGGAGGATCTACAGTTTAACGTGGAATCCGAACCACGTTGGAGACCTGGCATTCCTCACATTCACAAGATGTCTTGTCAGAGTTGAAGGAAGGGTTTGGTGACTCCTAAGAAACTTTTATATATACCCCTCATATGCCTAGGCTTGACTTATCACTATATATATTTAATGATATGTCATTCAAGGTATAATAAAGCTTAAAACAGGAAATAATACACCACCTTTCACAACTCTCGTCTCTCAGAATACAAGCCAGAGCAAGAATGTATAGCCAAAACACTCGGGTGCTGATACTAACAACTTTGGCACCTTTGTACTGCTATCCTGGTGTCCTACTCAAACTAATGGCAGCAAATTCAAAATGTGCTGGACCACAAAATACTAAACTAAAAAATTTCAACTGCATAGCAATTTGTATATTATATTTAATACCTAAACTCTTAAAGTTATGCAACCTATAGTATTTTTTTCAAATAATAACTAATAAAACCCATAAAAGTGATTTTGTTTTTTAAGGTTAAGAGTGGGGGGTGGGCCAGCCTACTGTCAAATACCAACACTATATAATGTTTATAATTTATCCGTTAGTGTAAGATGTTTGCAGTTTTGATTTTGTTTTGATCCAGGTGATGACTTTTCATTCTCGTGTTAAGCTGTCTGCATATGATCGAGACTTGGGTCTATTTATTCTTGCTAACCGAGAGGATAAGCCGTCTATAAAACCTCTCAGGTTGGTTATAGGTTACATTGTTAAATAAAATAAGTTATATTAAAAATTATCCATACATTATTTTAAAGCTAATAAAACATTCTTTTTAAAGATTTTATTAAGAATCAATCTGATACTACACCTGTTTGTACAGTATATTAACAAATTTTAAAAGTCTTACTACTATAAGTGACATGGCTTATTACAGCTTCCAATGGCTTTTAATGCTACTCTCTTTGCTGATCTGGTTTTCTTAATTTCATCATCAAGTTGTACAAACAAATAACTGTTACGTGTTTTAACTTAGGTAGATAATACACTTCAAATCAGCCCTCATATTGTGTTGTAGTTTCCTGTATTCTACTTTAAAAAAAACAGTGAAATTGAGATGATTGAAACAGTTTTATTATATTTTGAACTATATGACAAAATTTAAAAAATCTCTTTTAATGTGAGAAAACTTTTAAATTGATCCTAATTTTGCTGCTGTCAAATGAAGATTGCAAAAAATTTACATTGCAATATGTTTTTTAGTTCGAATGTGATCTTGAATATAATTTATTTGTTAATCAACTTCGTGATGGACTCCGAAAGGTTTTGTAGAGTTTAAAAGACTTCAACTTAGCTTTGAATATTTATAAGTTTTGACCTCCTTATGAAACATAATGCTGGCTTTGACAATAATGAAGATTAATTAGCTATGAGGCTGTAAATACCACACTTCTGGCTTCCATACTTTAAACTGCATTTAGTTTTGGCATCGATTTATTTTTACATATTAAAAGTTAAAACTTAAAAGTAATCCAATTTACAAATGGTTTAAGAATGAATAAATATTTGCTCACAGGCCATACCAGATGCTGGTACTGACTACCAAAGTTAAAGTATCAGACACAAGGAAGTGGGTAGAAGAGGTTTTCAAATATCGAGGAAATGCAGAGCTCCTTCAACAGTTTATGGAGTGGGAAATCCCAAAGTTCCCAGTCAGTGGACACATGTTGAAAGAAAATGGTGTGCCAGGTTAGTGACATTCTGATTTTATAGGAATCTTGGAGTATTAACTTCATATTTTCACACATTTAGAGGCAGAGAACATGGTAGTGTGTTAGAATAACCCAAAAAAGAAGGTATTGTGCAGATTGTCATTGGATTGTCAAGGTCAGCAACTGAGCTTGGTGCAAGGCATTATCAAGTACAAAGTACAACTTATTGTAAATGTGTCTATGTACATCTTACAACTCATTAATGCTCTAACTTTTCTCTCTGGTAGCAGATCAGCATCATTTGAACAGCTGTGTTCCAAAAAGGCAGGGAATTAAAGGGATTGCACACCCAAACCTATTTACGCAATTCTTTTTAAAACTGTACTAAGGAATGATGAATTGTATTATAGTTATTAATGTTTATGTTATTATTACAGTATATTTTAAAGGTGACCTGGCGGTCTAGGGGTAAGGTGTCGGACTTTTGTGCCGGCGGCCGGGGTTCAATCCTCGGTCCCGAATGGGTAGTAAGATCCGGTGCTAATAATAATAATAATAATAATACAGTATATTTTACTAAACAAAGGAAAAATTGTGCCAACAGCACAACGGTTATTTTAAATTAAACATTAAAAAGATGATAAATACCAAAAAACTGTAGGCTTCAAAGTTTACAACAAAACACATTATTATGACATATCAAGGTACATCAGTCTCGTTATTCAACAGAAAAGAATAAAACACCAACTGGACTATGGCAGCAGGCTAGAAATAGATCATGGTCACTTAGATACTGTTCTTACTGTTGTAGGTGGGAACTTGCTCACCAATATACAGGATGTTATTGTGTTAAACGGCTAAACTTTGAGAAGTGGTAGTGGATCAAAAAACTAACTCTCAATGTATTTTGGAGGTTTGAATTTTAGCTTCCTTTTCGCGCAAACAGTTTAAAACTAAATAAAATCACGTTTTTCTGAATAGGTCCTCGGCAATGGCTTAGTATTAGTTTTCATGGATCAGTTGTGCCGAACCTGTGGCTTTGCCTCTGCGTTCACCTGATTTAACGCCATTAGATTATTTTGTATGGGGAGCTCTCAAACAAAAAGTGTGTAAAGTGCCTGTTAGTGACCTTCAATCATTATGACAAAGGATAACGCAAGTGTGCAGAGAATCAACAGTCGCACAATGTTGGTCAGCCACTTGTTCTCTCAATGATAGGTGCGATGCTTGTCTCCGAGCTTGAGGCTGTCATTTTGAACAAAATAAATAAATACAATATTTTATTTAATATCTATCAATTTTGTTTTTATTTTAGGTGGGAACTTGCTGTTTGCACGAAAAAGAAGCTAAAACGAGCAAATCTCCAAAAGGCATTTTGAGCTAGTTTTTTGATCCACTACTACTTCCCAAAGTTCAACCATTTAACCCGAGAACATCCTGTATAAACAAGTCCAGGCACCCCCCTGGTCTCAATTTTAGATAACAATCTCTCCTTTTATTCCAAGCAGGCCTACTCACACCAGTCATTAATTTCTATATAAACAATAATAATAAATAATAACTGATTTAATAATTCTTTAATTAAATTGAGTATAAATAGAACATTCTATCCATCTACCAACATTCAAGACGCAATTTTTAACAATTAATTACAGAATACAAATAAAAAAGAACTTAAAAAAATCAAGAAACAGTCAACAACAATATCTAAGTGTTCTAGCTATACTTCCATAGTCCAATTCAAGATTGACTCAATACTTGGGAACTTTATGGAAAGCTTGTTCAAGATTGACTCGAATTAAAAAATCTCGAGCTTGCATACCTCTATTATTTTATATTCTAATGAGAGCATCTACAAATCAAAATTATTGATATCTTTCCGTCTCTATTTGTTTAGGAAGGTTTACATACGCAACAGACACAATCTGAGATGAATGATGAAACATTATTAAACAGTGTGATTAAAGCTTAAAAACATTAGTTATAATATACACTTTTTTTACATATATAGTAAACATTTAAACAACTTAATTTAACACTCACACATTATGTTCTAAAATGAGTAAAATTAAAATGTTATCATAAGTATGGCTGTTTGAGAAATTTCAAACACCTTTACTTAAACTAGAATAGTTTTAAACTTCAACTACCAGTACTGTTTAAAAATATTCCCTACCTTAATTACCTTTTTTTTCCTCGTAAAACATGATATAAATAATTATATTTGTTGTTTAAACTTTAAATTAATTAGTATAACTCTTTAAATATATAAGTGTAATTGCTTTTCTCAAAACTAAACAAACCTTCAAACTTTGACTCATATTTGAAAATATTAAATATACCTCACTTCACAATGACTAATTAGACTTTACACACCCCTAATATTAACTTTTAAAGTATATATTTCTTACTAGTTTCTATTTTTCAGGTGGTAAACGAATTGGTCTTGTATTGAATAAACTGAAAGAACATTGGGCAGATAGTGATTTCACTGCTTCTTCAGAAGAGTTACTTAAACAGATACCCACTGTACTGAGTGAACTGGACATCCCGATTACTCGATAAACTTGGTTAATATCTCAAATTAAATAATCAAGAGAACTGGAGAAAAGTGAATGTGTGCATTGTTAGTTAGACCTTTAATTTTTATAAAGTTAATTTGTAAGTCTACGGTGTAAATATGAAAATTAATTTTTTTTTAGTTTAATCTTCAATGAGTGCTACATGGAAATACAGCGTTTGCTAAAGAATGACTAATATCAAACAAAGGCTGTGTTTAAATCCTCAATGGGTGTTTCCTTTTTTAGCTTGAGCTGCATCACAAATAACCACAACAAAATTTTAGATTTGTCATAAAGGGTGTGTGAAGCTTCGAAACTTTGACTTGATTTCAAAACTAACAAAGTTTCCCAATAAAAATCTTGACAGGTAAAATATTCAATTTATGGCCAATCATTACCATTCTGAGCTGTTTTGTACTTTACAAATTAAGATTCATGTGGAAAAAATCTGAAATAATTGATTTGTAAGTTGTGATGATTGATTAAATTAAAACAAAATTTTTCAAACAATTCTGGATTAACATAATTTCCAAATGACTTTAGTGCATAAAGTTATATAAATAGCCGCAAGCATAAAAAACTCATTCATCATCATCATCATCAACTGTTTCCAGCCTGTGGCCAGGTCACTTTATTAAAATGCTTCCCATCTTCCTCATTTGTACACTTTCTGTTAGCTGCTCTTTCTTGACCTCCCTTGCAGTCTTTATCCAACATAATTGATTTCCAGCATTTTCTTTGTTATCCTTTCATTTTCTATCCTCAATACTTGCCTACACCATCTCAGTCTTGCTTCCTCTACTATCTCATTTACTCCCTGTACCCCCCACTCTTTCCCAAATAACTTCATTCCCAATCTTATCTCTCTTCATGACAGCTAACTTTCTCCTCACAAACTTCATTTTTATGGCCTCTACTTTCCTAGTCTTTCTTACATTGACTGTGCATGTTTCTGCTGCATATATGACAATGAGTGTAAAGTATGCCCTCTATAACACTTCCTTACACTTAAAGGGCACTTATCTTCTTCACTGCTGTCCTCTTTTCATTAAATCCTCTCTACACCCACCTTTCGTCTCAATCATGCTTCAAAGATATTTTACGTTCTATACTTTTCTCAGCTCCACTCCATCCAACTTTATAGCTTTATTAAGCCTTATCCTCTTCTTTGTCATTATCATCACTTCACACTTTACCAGACTAAATTTCCTTCCACAATCTTTCACTTCCTAAATCCATTCCTGTACTTCTTCTACCTTCACCCCACCATACCATCATGCCATCAGCAAACATCATAGCTTTCATTACTCCCCCCCCCC
>CABFOV010000374.1:25944-120378 GCA_902141375.1 Timema poppense
CCCCCCCCCCTCCCCAAGTATTTCTTCCACTTGGTTCATGACCATTTCCATACAAATAGTAATGGTAAGAGGGCACTACCCTGCTTCACACAATTTGTTTTATTTGGAACCACTCTGTACTCCCCATCTCCGTCTTAACACAACTCCTGTTATCCTCATACATTCTTTTCACTCTTATTACAACTCCTCTTTACACTTCGACATCTTCCGTAACTTTCTAAACTTTATTTTTATCCACGCTATCATATGCCTTCTCCACATCCATAAATACCATTAACTAGTCTTTCCTGCATTCATACATTCTTCCATCAGCTGTCGTATAGCAAAGATAAATTCTTTAGTAGACCTCTGTTCCTTAAATCCATGCTGTTCCTCTCTGCACATACTTTTATTTTTATTTTATTTTCCAGTATGTTCTCATATATTTTTGTGTTCAGTGGCACATGAGTGTTATCCTTCTGCAATTTATACACCTTTTCCTATCTCCTTTTTTCAAAACTGGTACTTTAACTTCCTTTTTCCAGTCTTCCGGTACCTTGTTCTTCGTCCAAATTACTCTCAGCACCCTTTATAAATGTTGTATATCTACTTCATTTGCAGCGCTGATCATTTCCACGGTAAGTTTGTTCATACCTGGTGCTTTTCCTTGTTTTATCCTCTTAAATGCGTCCTCCACCTCTTTCAAATTGGAATCTCTTTCCTTTTCTTCTATTTCTTCCAGCTTCTTTGTTTCACATCTTCTCAAAATATCTCTTTAATAGTTCCCTTTCTTCCTTTCCTGTCTTTAACGTTCTTCCTTCTTCATCCATTATTCTAACTTCATGCCTTTTTTCTCTCCTTCTGTTTCTTACTTGACTATATACCACCTTCTTCTTACCACATCCTGTTCCAGCATTTCTGTCCATTTTTGCATCCAATCCCTCCTAACGTCCCATATCACTCACTTCGCTCTTTTCTTCTTCTCCCTATATTCTTCCTCTGTTGTCTCATTCCTTTTCTTAAAACTCCTTTTGAATGCTTTATTCTTTCTCCTCTACTGCTTCCTTCACCCTGTCGTTCCATCAGGGTGTCTTCTTCCACTTCCTCTTATTACTTGTACTCCCACATACCAATTTTGCCGCTCTCACCAGACCGTTTTTAAGCCTTTCCCATTCAACCTTTACACTTTCCTCTTCATTTTTTTTAGCCCCCACACCCTTATTATTCTTTCTTGTCGTACTATTTTGCTCCTAAATTCCCATCCATTTATGTCTGCCACCAACAACTTGTGGTTACTATCTGAAGTATTACCTTGATGTTCCCAGTCTGGCTTTTCATTTTTTCATCCACAAGAAAGTAGTATATCACAGACTTTTGATCCCCATCACAACTGTATCTAGTGATCTTATGGCTCTCTTTTTCCTTCCTATACCAGTTGTCAACACTTTTTCCAATCCGGCATTTTACTTTCTCAAGTATTTTTATTTTGGCCACCATCTCATTAAGCCTGTCGTGGTCTACACCTTAGTAGCGAGCCTGCCTCTTAAAGGTCCTCAGGTAGACTTTCTCTTGATGGTAACCTTCCCCAACTGAGGCTATAGGGGCTGATGATGACTTAGCTCATCATCACCAACCCCATCATTTCCAGCCCAGACCTTGTTCCAAGCTTGTTGGTTTGGGCTTTGACCAGTCTCTTGTCTTCCTTCACCTGACGTGGTTTCAGCGGAGGTTCAACCCAACCTCCACCATGTTACTCAGATCCCAGGGTATACCACCTGATGGTGAGATCAGGATTGAGTAAGAGAGGCTACGAGGAGCCCACTAATAGGCTCCTCATATTGCACTTCACTACCCCGTTAGTACCAAAAACAACTAACCAAAAAAAATCCCTTTTCAATTTGGCTTTAAGAATATATCATATGTTTGATTTAAGGTCACTTCGAATTGAAAAAGTGGACTTTGAACACCCTTAATTTGTCATATGCACCATTAAAACATGTCCCTTGGGTTTGAGGGGTTGATCCCACGTGTAAGAGATCCTGGTTCGATTCCAAGTAGTGCTTAACGAAAATATGTATTAAACAAGTTTGTCCTGCTCTTCTTTGAGCAAGTTTCTAGGTGCTAGGTATGCTGGCGTATAATAAGTTAGTTTGTATCCATTTAGATGGCGCATGTCAAATACTCCAATACATATAAATCGTTAAAGATGGCAATTCGTTGTCATCTTCACTCGACTGTCCAGTATTAACGTATTGATTGATTTCCAAATAAAAAATATATCTGCGATACACTCATGAATGTACCAAATCATAATTTCTATGGTAAAATTACTTTTGTAAATAAATATAAATACTATTACGAAAGCATCCTTAAAGATACACTTTCACTGTCACAGACAGCTTCCTCAGTCTACTGTCTCACTCTAAAAAAGTTGTCTAGGTGACATTGAAAGCTTATCTTTAAAAATGTGTTTGTTTTATTTTGTTTTATTTAAACAACTTCTACTCCACTACTACTTGGTAGGTTAAGGTGTGTGCTGGTTATCCCTCCCAATTTAAACTATGATTTAGCCTAGTGCTAAAAATACGGTATTTGTTTGATTTCTTATGAAATAAAAAATACAAGTTTTCTTACTATCCTGATTTGAATGTCAACCATTGAGAACCACTCCCAAAAAACATGTTAATATAATATTAATTATAATGTGAATGCATTCATTCTCTATTGTCCAAATAATGTAATGCATTATTTTTGAAAAAGGGTGTAACATGAACATTTGAATGCAGCAAAATATTTGCAGTTTTGTCATGCCTGACAGGTAATGAATCATTGTATCATTGTGTGTTTTAATACAGTTAGCTATCATAAAATCAGTATGCTAAGCCAAATGTCCAGGGTTCGATTCCCAACTCCAAGTGTCATTTTCTAACTAATTTAAATTGCATTTTAGAAAACATTCTAAAAAATGAATGATATAAGGAGCATTATTTAAAATATATTAGATAAGACTTTTAATCTCTAATATGTTTTTTATATCAATAGTATTTTTTAACTTGTTTCATGTTATTTTAACTATGTCAGTAATTACATTTTTCTTTAATTTGTTAAATCATTTCCAGTTCTAATAATTTCTTTACCGATATTGAATTAAACTTCACTTTAATTTTCCAAAGTCTTATCTCATATTAATTTAAATTGGTTTATAAACTAGTTTTTTTACTGACAAAGGATGCCTACTGCGCAAGGAAATTAGGTTGGGGATCGTCATGGCCAAGGAAGCTCTCAACGAGAAGTGGTTACTGCTTATCAGTAAGTCGAGTTTGTAACTGAGGAAGAAACTGATGAAATGTTATATTTGGAGTATTGTGCTGTATGGAATAGAAACTTGGACTCTTAGAAGGATGGAAAAGAAATATTTGTAGATCTTTGAAATGTAATGCTGGGGAAGACGTGAAAAGATCAGGTGTACAGACAGGGTAACAAATGAAGTTCTAAGAACAGTGGGTGGATGTGATGTTCAGTACAAAGCAAATTGGATCGGACACATTCTTAGAAAGAACTGTCACGATATCATAGTAATAGAAGGTTGAGGGAAAGAGGAGTTAGGAAGGATGATTCAAATTTTGGATGATTCGAAGAAAAGAAAATTCAGGGAACTGAAAGTGGAGGTAGAGGACAGGGCCCATTGGTGGTCTAAGTTCACTGACAAAAGGAATGGATCTGTCCTAAGACAGAACACATAATAATAATAATAATACTGATGATGATGATGATATAATTTGTGTCCTCACTACATTTCCTATTCTCACATAATAAGTGCTGATAAAATAGCCCTTAAATTCAATGATAAATTTCTTATAATGCTTAGCTTACTGGCAGCTTTTGTTTGAATAGATTTGCTGGCAAATACCATTACTTACTAAAGCTAAGAGGTCAATAAAGAGTTGTGTCAAATCCACTTATTTTACAAATCCTAATATCCTTTTTTTTACTTATACATTCCAAATTCAACATTTTTATCTTATAATGTACTCATTCATTATAACATTCATACATTAATTAGTTAAGTGTTAAACTAATGATCTGGGGTCTGGTTTTTAAGTTTGTCTTATAATTATGTTGGGGATGAAAGAGCAATTAGCAGTATTACTGTGGATTAATACGTTTGATGAAAAACGAGAAGAACTGAAACATGGTCATGTGACAAGCTCCGAACCACTCATAAGAAATCAGCGTGAACTGCGTAGCTCCTTCTGCACCGATATAAACAGTCTCAGCTGTCTATATTTTTCTCCATAAAGTTTGCTTGGAGATCCAATCACATTTTAATACAAGCTGACTCAATCAGTGCACAACAGACTCATTACCCGTAAGAGCCCACAAAGTGAAGTACAAGCAAACACCTGCATATACTGTGGTAGAATTATTTTAATTAATACACTAAATGAAAAGTATGTACACACACAGAAAAATATTTGTCCCTTCTAGACTTAATTCATTCCTCTCTGATATTCTCGAGTATATGATTGAAAACAAACTCCATAATTATACTATTTTTAGAAAATTGCCAGGAAAGGACCACTTCAAATAGATCCTAGATATAGGTAGGTAAGTATCTCAACTATTGAAACCCTTTAATATCATGAAATCCTTTGTTCCGTTTTTTGATTAAACCTTATCCTTCCATGCTGTTGGTGTGCCGGAAACATACTGTCTATTGCTCTGGTCTGTGATCGGGGTTGGTGATGTTATTTTAATGTTAGTTAAAAAAACACTTGAAGTAAGTTTTACCCATTTATTGAATGACACATTAATGAAATGCTTTATCGTAAACAAACTGGAGTTCATGTTTACACATATATTGCATGGTAAAGATTGTTTTGTAATTTGTTGGTCCAATGAACCTTCATATTTATAACGAGCGGAATGGAAGAGAGTGGCCTAGAACTCTGGTTCCATCCACATGGAAGACGGAGAGCCAGTATGACACCATATTCTACACTATGAAACAATTGACATACAAGTACCACTCTAAATAGCCTCTAAAGGCATCCAATTTTCAAAAATATGCCAGAAGCCCATTCAAAATAGCTTCTAAAGATATATTATTTTCAAAAAATGTACATGTCAAATAACTTCCATAAGCTATAATTATAAAAAATTACCAAATGTATTTTACACTATAAATATAGGCCTATATATTTTATCAACAAAGAAATTTATTCTTCTTTAATTTAATATCAAGGGTATGCAACCCTTATAATGCAAAATTTATAGGAAATTAAACTGAGTAAAAAACAAAAACGTTATAATGTTTGCTATAAAATTAAATAAACAATTTTCATAGTATCTGATGATACGGTTCTTCAAATGATAATATAATTAAATTCAATCTATAGTTATTAATAATATATAGGTAACTCAAGTTTTATGGTTACGCTCTCTGGCCAGTACCATTATAAAGTTTAACTTCAACCGATATGCTTGTTTTGACGCTTAGGCCTGAATTAATTTGTCTAGAAATTATTCAACGATTAAATTTGATAAAAGACAACAAAAAAGTTACAAAACACTAAAACAGCTAAGCAATTATTAAAAACACATTAAATCGATAATACAATCAAGTATCCTTAAATTGATTTTAAATTGTTACTTATCAATTTCAAAACGTTTAATGTAATTTTTATTTTGTGATTATTTTTTAAAGTAAAAAAATATACCACCTGTAACGTCCATATTCTACTTCTGACAAAACTGTGTAAGGTCACTGGTTTTATTTGGGTGCCAACATGTACTCAGCATGGCATCCAACATTCAACAAACGTGTGTTATTCTCACACAAACTTGATCATTTTGATTTTCACCGGCCAGGAGGGTCCATTGGTCGCACCATGCTCACTCGTCAACAGGATGCAAGCTATATGCCATTCTCATCAGGATGACAACCCAATACTCTTGACTTCCAAGGAAATGTACAAGCGTGGGTTAACCTCCTGCCGGAATAAGCCTTAAAATAATTATGCTCTTACACACCCAAATTTAACACAACAATATAATTGGCTTTAGATTAACTGTTTTCATTCTACTACTCATTGTCTTCTTCAGTTTTATTAAGTACATCAGCACTATTGACATTTGAGTTCAATGACAGATACTCTTCTTTGCAATGAGGAGGAATTACTATCTTATCTACAAGTGAATGGAGATATTTTAATTTTGCACTTGAAATAGTAAATTTGTTGTCAAGTCAAAATTATTTCATTGCCGGGCTGAAAAGAGCAGCTTATTTTTACTGTGTGGAGCTGCCTCTAGTGAAAAACGAAATCCTGTTGGGAAATTAATTTTTTTCTCTGGTATCATTTTGTTTTATTGAATTTGGGAATAGTGATAATTTAAAATAAAAATTTCCTTCAATCTTTTATTCAATCAAATTAATATTATGTTAACACCAAATAAAAAATAGTGCAAAATTCATAATTTTTATAGTCAACTCAAATCAAGCCAACTGACCAATTATTTTTAGCACTGCACAGTACCAAGTACTAATTACACTAATGAGTTGGGGTTTAGGAAGTTGAATTTAGAATAAATGTACTCACATTTGTGTGGTCAGAAAGTGGAAAACTATTTGGAAAAAAACCTTCAGTACACCCAACCGAAATTCAAACCCTAATCTCCCTGCAATCGGTAATTTATTCTATTGCAAAATTGATGCCTTAAACCATGTGGCCATATAAGCAGGTATCAACTTGTTTCTGATAGCTATAGCATACCTTCAATCAAAGACAAATGAAGCTTACAACCAGTAATTAAAATAATTAATAGTTCATACAGGCTATGACCTTCGGCTATGCCAAATGACGTGTATACTATCAATATTATGTGGATCCACTATCTTAATCCTTTTCCCCCCATTCGTTATTAGTAATTTCGTAAAATTAAATTAAATGTTAATACTTGACTGGCATATAAAAAATATGTAAATGAAAACACTGATTTTCAAAAATAATTGTGAAACAATTTTACAACCAAGTGGCTCCAAAACTTAAATTAAATTGATTTTCTTAAATGCAAAAGAAACGTTTGGAGATGAGGTATAAGTGAGAATATTTCTCCATTGACATTAGCTTGGGTGTTAGGTTAGAGATTTGATAGGCTTAAGCCCCCGACAAAGACTCCATATACGTTGGTTCATAGTCCGTGTTTCTGGTCCAACAGAAATTCTACTCGCGATTACAGAGTCAATATCTATAGTCATGTGACCGTTTCAACCAATGGGATTGTAAGAGACTGCGTCCAATCAAAAAATTCGAAAGAAAATCATCTACAGCAAGGAGCGAGCGTCAAGGAGTCAGCTGATTTGTAATATAAGAATTAAAGAAACCAAAAACAAATTTGTTGAGAAAACTTCCAGTATATACTAAAATGTAGGTTAAGTACAATCACAAGACATATATTTATAGCTCAATTTTAACTATCAAACTTAAAATAAATGTTTGCAATAGCCTGAAAATGCGAAACGGGTGTATAAGTATTTTGTATAAAAACAAAACAAGCACTTTTAATATTTTTAATAAGGGGGGTGGTGAGCCTACAAAAGTAAAGCCAATATTTATGAGAACTTGGTATTTCTCAGAAAACATTTTCCTAGAAGCCACTCTTCCTGGGGTGTTAAGATTTTTTAGAAAAATGTTTCTGAAATAGCTCACCTGTAGCAATTTTTTCAGTTTGTATATGTTTCCATAGACGGATCCTTTCACTGCCATTCGTTCTTTTATTTCAATGTGCATGCACATATTTACTCGGCTGTGATTGGTAGTTCGTAGAAAGCTTAAGCTGGGCAACTTCTATGGAGTAGGATTTATGGATCAGAACTCTGGCAAGAGCAATCTGATAATGTGGCATCGATTTCTTATGGACTACGGACAAACAGAGACAACGTGTGGGGGCCTTTACTTCAGGTATCTATGTTCAGGACGGACAACTTGTGTTCGTGGGAGAACTTTTGAGTTTATGGTGCTATAGAGTAATTAATAAGTAGTAATTACTTACTGGGGTAAATCAATTCACACCTATAATAAAAGTGACAAATGGATATTTCACTTGAACAAACTTCTTTTAAAGTCCGTCACAGTGTATGGAAACATCTTCTCGTAGTCAACTCAAAATAACAAAATTTGGTTAAATCAATGATTGTAGGTTAACCGTGATTAAAAAGTGGCGCGCACTCTTTTTCTTCTTTTTTAATTTCCACCATTGCCATGCCATTCAAGATATATGACAGAAAGGTTGTTTTTTTACTGTCATGACCAGTGTTGCCAATCCTAGTAGGCCTACTCTACAAATCAGTAGCAATAACCTCAAAAATTCAGTAGATTTCAGTATATGTATTTAAAGTGGTGATACATTATCATTATTAATCATTTTATTGAACGTAAGTGATATTACTCACATATGTTATTCCTTCTCCCTTTAACATGTTTTTTCTTCTTTGCTATCGACCTCGGTGTAGTAGCGCCTTCCTGTCTATTGCATAGAACAGGTATTAATGGTCTATTGGCTGTGAGTCTGTGACAGCCAAATTCTTGAAAGAGGGGTAAGCTTACAATTATTATAGTGCAAGTTTTTTTTAAAGTTGTCAAGCTACAACGCTGCGTAGAAACTCACCCCCTCACCCTCATCAACCAGCAACACTACATTTAAAAGTGCCAATGAGTGAAGTTGAAAATATACGAACATAATTTTCAGTAGATTTGTTAATTTGATTTGAATTAATCAGTAGATCAGTAGAAAAGTTAAAAATCATAAGCTTGGAAACACTGGTCATGATTATGCGAGACGCTAGGGAGTTGATAATCCAGCGAAAAAATTGGGAGAAAATAACTAATAGAACTGTTTTTACAGTAAACGCAAGCGTAACATCTATTTCACGATCAAAAACTAGGCCTATATTGTAAGCAATTTTAATTCTGAGTGAAATATAGCTAAGTTATTGCTTCATAACATTAAAGTGTAAAACAACAAGATTTTACAAACATTCATTATTAATTTTACTGACGTATTTCTAACACCAGATCATAATGATTTTTTAACTCTTTTTATCAGCTTAGTTATACATCAAACATTATTTTTAAGCTATATACTTTTATATTTTTATATTAATGGTTTTTAATTTTTTTATCACAAAAAATATTCTAATAAAATTAAGTGTAGCTAAATATGAAATATATAATATAATTATGGTGATCTTAACTCTTAAATAATGGATAATTTTTATTTAGCAAGCTCGCGATTCAAAGTTTCATATTATGAAAATTTATATTAAAAACATGTTTAATTTATTTTTAGAAGTAAGATTAAATTGTAAATAAAGGTTGCTGATAATATATGCATTTTATTCAACAATTTGATCAGAAGAGCATGTTTTGAGTATATAAACATATGTTTATTTATTAAAATAATAAATTTATTTTATTTTGTGATTTTGAGCATCATATTGATTAGTATGCATCTCTTTCACCACTAAGGTAGGCATGATACTTTTTTTGTACGTGCATTGAATCCCAAGTGCTAGAATTGTAATAAATTACAGTACTTTTAGTGTAACCCGTGGATTCGTGGTCAGTTCTACAATTACATAATGGAAAATAATCAGACCAAACAAAAGAGGGTAAAAATAAAATAGCAATGAGTATGGATAGCTCTGTTCTTAGCTCAATGGTGGTGAATAAGATCACCCAGGATCTGTCCAGGTAGACGAGAAGCCAACATTTTGGAGCTTTGTGAATGGGAATTGGGGTTTATCAAAATATTTTTCATAGCGACCAGTTTCATGGCTTTCAATAGGGTGAGAATGGGAATTTTAGCTATTGGTCTCCTGATAAATTGCTTGACCTCTTTGTTGCTGTATTGTGAATAATGAGATCAGAGACAGGGTCATAAAGTATTTAAATACAGAATACAGAATGTTTTGGAAATTGCTTAACTAGTGAATACATATGTACCACCGGGATCTGGCACTCCCTACTACTCAGCGTCTTGTGCGATCGTACAGGTCAAACCCCCCAAAGACCGTCACTGGAAGTAGTGTTGGAAACTTTTCATTTTATAAAATGGTTAATGGGGCATTGAAATTACTCAATATTTTGGGATACCTATCTGTAAGAAAAGTTAAGGATCATTTTTTGTGAGTATATCATTCAAAATTTAATATAAGATGTTATTTATGAATTTTTATACGCGTTTGAAAATTCACCCAAACATTTGATCTAACCTGGTCTAATATTAATTATTTTTATGAATAGTCCCTTCAGACATAAGTCGCTAATCTGTATAGTTTGTAATAATAAAGCAATATAATTAGATAGTGAATGTACATGGTTTATGTTATAGCACAATAAATAGTAGCCGATAAGATGTTTTATTTGTAAAACCTTCCTTTTACTGCCTGTTCATGTGAATGCTTATTAAAAACCTTATGTCTTTGTTAAAGTGTCAATTTTCTGAATGTGTTACTTCATTGTGGTGCCTATTCTTTCAATTGCCGATGTTAATGGTTGTGAAATGATAGTGTTTAACTTTTAAACATGATTATGTAAAATGATAAAAGATCTATGGAAAAATCCAGATAATTTTTGAATTCCTTTTAAATAATTTTTTCCCAACAATATATGTTTTTTACTTTGGGTTTCTTAGTGCGCTTCCACGGACGAGGCTATCAACAATTATTGTTATAAATAGTTTATGTACGGCTCTGTTTTTAATCTTTGAATTCGCTTTGTCAGATAATTCAACATGGCGGGATGTTTTCTTTTTTTCACACTGAAGAAATATATTAATGAATTTTATACAACTTAAGTTAATGTTTTATTCAATATTATTGATTTATATGAGTTGTAGGGGTAGTAATGGAACCTAGCTATATATTGTTTTAAAGATGTGCGATGTTTGTGTAGAGTTTTTGGATCTCCTTCAATCATGTAAGCTTATGTTAATAAATACTTAAATATTCACTTCATACATTATTTTAAATTACAACTTTTCAATCGGTTCGATGGTCTATTAAATAAGTCTCTAAATATCTTCTTTAAAGAAATGGATTTAGTATATTATGACTTTTATTTCTAAAAGTCGACCAAATATCGGGCATAACCTTGGGTTGTTCATTGACAGTATTTCTCTATGTCTAAATTAAAGTAAACAAAATTTATTCATGAGAGTGAGAGCCACTTAGGAACTAAAACCACCCTCAGTAGACCCGACTTGTATTCAAACCCCGATCTCCTCCTTAAAGGCAATCTAGTCTATTGAAAGAGTGATACATTAGAGTTAGACCATTTGACCACTGAAGCAGGTTTTATCATTTATCTAATTTTAATCCAAATTCATTGATCTGTTTTCTAGCTCACAATTTTATGATCTAATAACAGTAACGTATTGGTTTTATTATTCTCTCTAACATGCTTTTCACTATCAAATAATTTCAGACAGGTAGGCTCTACTCAAATGAAAATTGGCATTATAGTTTGGATGTACCAGTAAGTCTATTAAATATAGTGTTTTTTTTTTCAGATGAAGAAAAAGTTTCTAAAGAATCAGATGAACGACCAAGTTTAAGAAAAGATGAAGTTGAAACTGTATTTTCATACATTCAGTCATGGTCCCAGAGGTATAATCATGTTTAAGAAACCAATCATTTTAAATTCAAGTAACATACTCATAATAACTACTGTACAGTGATTATTACTTTGGTGTATAACCCGAATGAGTAATAAGACAGTGCTAAAATCATTTTACTATTGTTCAACAATGTGATTTGCTGTGCTATTATTTACAATTGGCCATAGATCAATTTTTTGCTTATCATTTTTTTTTACTATTTTTTATGATTATTCTATTCACTGTAGTATACCGTAGTTTAGATTATTCTTTTCAAACTTGTGCATGTGACCCAATCCATAGTTCTGTAGCCTATGTCCCATGGGCCTTTATGTGAACCTACATACAACTCAGACCTTATCTTATTAAGTTATAGGTCTAGTCCACAGGCATTATATAGGGGCCTACCCAGACACTCAAACCTCCAGGTTAAAATAGTTGCACTCCCTTAGGCAGTTTGGTTCCTTCAACACAAGGATCGCTGCTGTTAGTACTATCATCTCCCAGCAGTGACACTAGCGAAGCCCGGTGTTTAAGGACTCAAGCTGGCAAAAGGAGCACAGGGAAACCCCCGTAAGGTTGAGAGTCTGTTTCTTACTTGTTTGTGGCCTAGGCTTATGTTGAAGAAATACACCATTTGAGATTAAGACATTTAGAAATTGTTAGTTATTTGAGAAAATTTAGTTTGTGTGAGGTAGTTTTACCAAATTTTTACTCTAAATATGTACTTATTAGTTATCAATTCCCTAAGATTTTTTTTAGCACTGTGTCTTACTACCCGTTCGAGTTATACACCTCCAAAGATTGTTAAATTTGCAAACCAAATATGTGCAATTTTCGGTACACATTAGTGTGTGAACAGTTGTTTTCTCTCATGATATAAAGCCAACATCTTAGGAGGACTGTCCAACACCTTAGCTCAGTCTGTAGCATGTATGTCTACTGGGCTAATGGTCCCAGTTTCGAATCCTGGCATGGCTGAAAAATTTATCATTGGTGAAATATTGGTTTACCCTTTCACAATGATGAATTAACGGCCGGGGACTGGATACTGTGGCTGTCCAAGTCTTATTTTGGATTATAAGACATATGAAACTACAACAGGCCTTGGGTAATGGAGAATAGATGGCTTGAATAAAAAAAACTAACCCAGGATACAGTCTTTAAACAGTCATGACATTTTAGACACTTCCTTTTATTTCAAACAAATCTTCCTACTTTATCATATAATTTACTTTGTGAAAAATGACAGTGCATCAATTGGAGGAGGGGTGTGTGTGTGGGGGGAACTTAAATCCTTTTGATGGCCATGCGTCTCACTCGCGAGCACATGGCACATGTCAAACCATATTTCAAAGAATAATTATTTCATAAACACACAATAATAGTCTACATTACCCACATTTCACCTTTTACTGTATTAAACTCATCTCTTGAAAATGAAGCACACTTTCCTCTTCGTGCTGTTTAAAAAATCTTGAACATCAACTGATGATGTGATACAAAGTAAACTCGTGTAACTTTTCATTACAACTTAATCAATTCAAAGAGCCACACCAAAATGTAAAAGGGAAAGGACATAAATATAAAAACTCATTTAATACTTAAAATAATTATTAGGGCACAAAACTAACTTTCAAACCTTTGATAATTTTTACAATTATTATGGTTCTTGCCTGACCAAGCTTAACTTAACCGTTCACGCTTTAATAAACTTAAAATTTACAATATTTATCAATCAAACAATTTAATTTCAATATGTTGCATTGACATAATTCATTGGAAAAGATCACGAGTCAACATTGTAATGCAAACTAGTCTTCGTGAGTCACCACAAAGTTAGTCAATATTTAGGCATACATTTCTACTTTTCACTTGTAATCGAAGTGAGTTTTGTTTTAACTCCATAGTAATTATTCTAAATTATCCAACTTGATAAATTTGAGTATGAATTGATTTGTTGTGTACTTGAATGTGAAAAAATAACATTTAGATATATAATAAGCCTAGTGATATAATCAAGAAAAAATGTTTTATATTATCAATATTGTCTGTACTCTGACCCATCTGAGAGATCACAGCTTACAAACAAACATTTGTCATCAATTTTGAGTGACTTCAACACAAGATTTAAAGTCTAATACCAACACCACTTCTGCAAATAAAAAGTCTCACATTTTTTGGTAAAATGGAGGTCAAGTGTTAATAGTTTATATAATATTAATTTTCTTTTTGTAGGCAGGTACCTAGTAGTACAGATAGTTTTTAATTAAGGAGACAATATTGAATTTTCTGAAATGCGGTCCTCCTCAGTATTTTCTATATTCAATGTGTCTCTTAGGATCAAGTGATTTTGACATGCCTGGTTTAGAGGAAGTGCACAGGTCTCTGGAGTCGGTACGCCAATCCTTCAACTCTTGACTTGGACTTATTCATAAATAGCTAATGTATATTAATTAGCAATAAAAAATTTTGACTTTAAATTAAAATGCTCCAATACATATTACTTCATGGTAAGCTTCTTTGGCATTGTAAATTTATGTCTAAATAAATTTGTCAATCCAAATTACAAATTTTGCCCTTAAATAATAAAAAAAGTCTAAATATTGTTATATTATTAGTTTTTATTTTGAAGTAGGGTGTAAGTACATTTTTGCCGACTCCACCTCCACGTAAAATTGCTTCATACTTCGATTCCACGACCCTGGAAATGTACTCATTATTGTAGAGTTAAAATGTGAAAAGGTACACCCATTGTACCCAAATATAATTTGAACTCTGAATAGCTGTCCCTCTCAACAATTACCAAGTGCAATGCAATTCACAACAAAATTTGGCCTACACCCTGTACATGTATTGGTAAATACCTCTTTCTTTAAGATAACTGATTACCAAAATATAAAATCCATTTTAAAATTTGAGTTAACATTTTTGATTCTTTAAATAAAAGTATAGTACAATCCTAATATATTACACTCTTGTTTTTTCAGGCAATGTATGTGCTGTTTCCGAGATCCCAAGAACTTTGAGCGATTTCATTTAATCACTCAAAGTATAATTTGCCTTGCCGTCTGCCAGTTGAAAGAATTAAGAGAGGATTTAAGTAAAGTCACAGTTGCTGAAAAAGATGATAAGAAATTGTCTACAGATGTCTCAAAAGAAGCTAATAAAACCACCAATGATAACGTTAGCAAGGACATAATAGATGTGGTCGGGCTCGATAAGATCGATCAAATTGATCATCACATTTTGGATAAAGAAAAAGAGAAAGAATGTGTTTCAACACCAAAAGAGAGTGGTGATACAAGTGTTGATCAGAAGACAAATGAAAATGTAAAGAATTCCCAAAATAATAGTTCCGCACAAAAAGAAAATGACAGCACTGAAACCTCTCATTTTGAGGATGAAGAAAAAGAGGAGGAAGAAGAAGAAGAGAGGTGGAGTGTCGAGGAGAAAGAAAAGTTACTTCACTTTGTCTCCAAAGCTTTTCTTCTAAACTTTCCACTTTATGTGGCATACAAGCATAGTGTACAATCTAAATTGGAGGAAGTTTCACAGCAGGAGGCGAGCAATCTTAACATATTTTGCGACCTCCATGACCCAGAGATCCCAGTTTATCTTCTTCGTAATGTATGCTTGTTTTGTAAGAGTGGTGGCATTCACGCGATGACCGCATGTTTTGACCACCAAAGCTCGGAGACAATGCCAGTGTCGTCGGCGCACGCAATCATTGCAGTCGTATGTAATCTAAAACTGTGGCTCAACTTCCGCTCTATCATGCAGCTGTTTGTTCCTCTCAGGTCCAAGGTGCTCAGGTACATGTGTAGCCTTGGGGACAAAGATCTTCGTACGCCAGGAATCAAGTCTATGGCAGGTGAGTATTTGCTTCTAGGTGATCATGGTTCATGAATGGTTTGACTATATCTGCACACCCTCTTTTTTTAAATTAATTTTTTACTCTTAAGGTAGGGTAGGTAGGAGTTTGACAACCTAGCTCATTCAGTAACGTGTTTATCTACTGAACTAAGGGTCCCGGGTTCAATTCTTGGCATGGCCAAAACATTTATCATTTGTGAAATGTGGGGTTACCCTTTCACAGTGATGAATAAGTGGCCGAAGACTGGATATTGTGCCTGTCCTATTCTTAAGTTAGATTATAAGGCGTATGAAGATATGACAGGCCCAACAAGCCGGTAGCCAAAAATATATGGCTTTAATAAATAAACTTTCACAGGCTGTAAACAGTAATGGATGTTTTAAAGTAGGGTAGGTGTCTCCGTAAGTTATAAACTTAGTTTTAACAGCTTTTTCAAAGTTCTATAGGTCTTTTCTTAATAATTTCCCGAAGTAAATAAATTAAAGTCAAGTTCTTCATTAACTGGCATATATTTAAATTTTAACATCATAAATATTAGTCCTGTCATTTGTGGAATTTTTCATACAGCTGTTTTGTCTTTTATCTAAAAGTGTCTAAGCAAAAGCTGTAGTTATTGTAATAAATAATTCTTAACTTCTATCTGTTATTTTAAAGGCCCATGTTTTTTATTCTTTAGTCTAGCTGTACACAATGTTTACTATTTCTTTGAAAATCCAGATAGGTACTGCATTACTTTTTCATATGTTATTAATCATAATATTATTTTTGGAAAAATTGTCAAGTGACTTAAACTTTCAAATTGAAATATTTTATTTTTGGTACTTATTCCACTTTAAAGTGCAGCGATAGTTTCACTTTAAACCTTAAATCAGCATGTAGATGTTTTATATTAGGCCTGATTTGGCAATTTGTTAAAGCCTAGCTAGAATATAGTTAGGTTTGTCCATATAATTAGTTTACTGTCTTTTGAAAGTTTTTTGAATATTACCTAATTGTGGACTTGTGTTTAATATGTTTTAAACTATCATAGTCATTAAAATTAAAAATATAAAAGGTAAGCCCAGTCTTGGCTCAAAGAAAATTGTTTTAAACATCCTCTAAAAACCATGTTTAATAGATTACAACATTTTCAAAAACACTTGTAACTAATTAGTTACTTTTAACTCCATACTTTAACTTCATTCCAAACCACTCAATTGTTTTCATCAGCATACTGTTTTTTGACAATCACCTTTTTAGTCAACCTGTAGATTTCTTCTGAGAAACAACTGAAGATAAAAAGGGCAAGGAAAATTATGACAGGAAAGGCTAATATTATTAGTGTTGGGATTGGATTACGTGTGGCTTGTGAGAAGACTTGCTGCTTACGATTGTACAAACACAGACTATCCAACCTACACATGCATATTATCAAAGGGAACAATTTCTATGCCACCAATGATGTTACAAAATAGCTACTTTTAGATTTTGTATGGAATTCATTAAAAAAACATTACTGTTCAGCAATTCTATGTCCCCATTTAATCTAAAAGTAATTAGGCCTATATATGGATACATTTGATATTTACGATAACTTAAGCAAAAATATACATGTAATGAATATTTTCCTCAACCCGTGCAGTGCAGGGGTACTTTTACACTCTACCCCTGTACAAGCAGGCCTGCAAGGGTATTTTCTCCGCCACTGATATAGGCTATACATATTTACTTTATCGGTCTCAGAAATTGATTAATGTTTTTACTGTACATTTTACTATATTTATTCACTGGTAGATTTGATCATGCTTAGTTCATTTGGCTTGAATGTTGATGTTGTTTTATTTCATTATTACCTTATTAGGGCCTAGTATCCAATCACACTACTTAAATAAAAGGATTGAATAGTACGGTTAAATTTTTATACAGTGTACATCAGTGCCATATATAGAATTTGTTTTGTTCTTTATTTTATAATGAATGGACTATATGTTTGTTAAAATTATTTTTGCTGTATACTTTCTGTTTCTTTATTAGTATAGAACAAACATTTGTGTTAACTTAATCTTTGAATTAAATAATTTTATATTTAAAAACATTGTTATTGTAAATATTTTTTTCAGACTTCATGTGGAGTACAGTGAAGGATCCTTTAGATTCACCCTTGACATTTGACCGAGACGGATTGGACTTGGCCTTCAAATATTTCACTAGCTCAACGTTGACGATGCGACTGTCTGGGATCGCACAGATCAACAGCCATATTAACATGTTTAATGAATTGTGCAACAATGAAAGCATCATTGAGGTTGAAAACGTAGGCCAAAACTTAGCCAATTGGCTTATAGAAAATCAGATCATTTCCCACATATTTGGACCAAATCTGCACGTAGAGGTAGGTGGTTTTTAAGATCTCTGATTGGTTGTTTGATTTCGGGAGAGGCTGCCATAATTTATTAGTTTTTATTATAACTGATACAAATTATATCCATTCTATTATGTCTACTGTGTCTTACTACAATAATCCACCTGCCGAGATAGACACTTTGACCTTGACAACAGCAAACTAGATTATACTAACAGTGTAACTTGTGTGACCATTGGTGTGGGACTTTATTTTACATCGGTTCCCATACCTTGCTGGCGAGGTCATTCAGTCATCAGTTTAATGAGACATTCCTTGGTACATCAAATTATAATATTAACATGTTAGAATATAACTTGAACAAGTAGTAAGACGTGGTGCTTAAACAAATTAACACGTTCATTCTTAATATAAATGTACTCACACAGGTAATAAAGCAGAGCCACATCATTCTCGGTTTTCTGGCAATGGAGTGTAAGATAACAAACGAGCACGTGGATGTGATATGGCAGTCGGCTCAATTGAAGCACTGCAGCAAACAAGTCCATGACTTGTTGCCACCGCTCATTAAGAATTTGGAGGCTGGTCCAGTGCTCCACCTCTACAGCCTCTTGTGTAAACTGGAACCAAAGGACCACACAGAGCAGGTGAGTGGTTCATAGCATAAGCTTATCCATACATCTAGGAATCGAGTTTGACATTCATAATTTATCTATTAAGTGTTTTTTTCTAAGTTTAAGAACTGGGAATATACCAAATCAGTTCCGGTTATTAAGTGAACAGCCAGTAAAACCTAACCAGCCCACTTCAACATATTTTGTTGAGTGCAGTAGGTATTTCATACGAGTGGGTGTTTTTGCAGAGCTTATACCTGGCGTCTGCTCTCATCAAATTCATCTGGACTAGTGGAGGGACATACAGTCAGATGACAGGTGAGACTCCATTCCTCGGCCTGGACAAAGTCACCATGGTGGGCTTGAAAGGGAGGCATGCTGACATGAGCAGTAGTGAGAACAGTGTCAGCATGGAAGGAAGTAACTCAGAGGATGAACAGGTCAGTGCAATCATCACTCACACATTTTAAAATTCATCCCTGATTTTACAAATCAACTTATAGGGATGCAAGAACCACTTTTTTAATTTGAGATGATATCGAGACGAGAATAAGAAAACATTTCCGGACACAAGAATGAAAATATATATGTATTATGTTTACTAAAGTAAGTTTATAAACTTTTGATATTTGGGATGGTGCTTTTTGATGATCCTATTCATTCAAACACTTAGAGATATAACTTAAACATTTTAAATGCAATTAATAAAATAGTAATAATTGCAATGTCTACTATTTGTAATTTAATTTTGTAGGGTAATAGTTTGTAATGTCAAAGTTTGCTATTGAAAAACAATATTTATAGTCAAAACATTTATTAACAAAGACTGTTTTGGGGAGAATAGTGTGGCCTATTATTAAGTCTATGGTTTTATTAGAAAAAATAAATTTTTGGTTTGGTTTGTAAATTTTTTACAGCAGTTTATGCTTTTTCATTTTTTTCCAAGTTCTCAATTTTTCAAGATTCATTTATAACTTTCAAGACAAGATTGAGATTTTTCTCGTTTCAATGAAGATATGTTCTCATCTCAAACGAGATATTTTATCCTTGTCTCGATCGAGATATTTTCTCCTCGTCTCAATCAAGATATTTTCTTGTTATCTCATTTGAAATAATTTCTCCTTGTCTCAATTGAGATATTTTGTCGTCTCATTCGAGATATTTTCAAATCTCGCACATCCTTATTAATTTAGGGATGTTTGCATCCCATAGTTTTATCATACATGTGAGATTGGTTTATCCCTCTATAGACACAACCATAACCCAGATGATCAACTTATCACTAAGTTATTGTGAACAAACGCAAATTCATTGCAATAATGTCTCAGCACTCACTGGGAATCAAACACGGGAGATATACCTACATATCAAATGGTAGATACACTACTGACTGAGCATATAGGTGATGGGCAACCTTTCCAGCAGGCTAGCTTACACTAACTGTCAAATTTTTTTTTTTTATACTTTCCAAATTGGACTATCCAATATGCTTGCTATTGTTCATGCAGGGGGAGAGCTCCCAGCAGAGTGATGCTCACAAGACTCACAGTGAGGGTAGCGAAGGGCCTACACCATGCAAACAAGCAAGGAAGTTGAAAAAACAAGGCCATCACCACCATCACCATCATCACCACCACCACCATCATCACCATCATCACCATCATGATGACAGTTCAGAAGGTAAGAAGGAGCTTCTGTTTGTGTGTATCACCGCTACAGTAAGAACTTAAGAGGATTAAAATTTTAGAAAACTACATACATACCTAATCTCATCCTTTCCATTTAAGCGGGGTAGGCAAGAAATTGTGAATATAGCTAAAAAAAACCAACTTCATACTTAATCCATCCTCACCTAACTTTCTCCACACTTCCCTATCCTTGCATACTTCCTTCGCTTCAACAATATCCATACACAGTCAGACATACTCTTTTATTCCTAAAACTCTTAATGCTTTTCTTTTAACATATTCATCTACAACATTTAGCCACGTCTTACATGGCTTACCCCTTCTTTTTTATCCATACACTTTACCTTAATTTATTTGTTTCGTCATTTGAGCCATTCTCATCCTCTCAATATACACGCACCTAGATTTTTTTATTTTGGCGGTCAACATTGATAACACTTTACTAAATTATTAGTATAATTTTATAAGTATTGATGTGCACTAGTTGTTATTAGTGGCAATTTAAGATCTCCTGACTTGACTAGTTTATAAATGAAAATCTGCTTTATTAACTTTTGTAGCCGTCACAGACTGTTCCCTTTAATGTGTTACGTTAGTTCTTACAACTTCAATAAACAAAGATAGGCACCAAATGACAGAGTTTATTAAACATTGAAAGAAGGGTAGAAGGGCAAAACCTACATTTTATGGTAAGTCTGCAGGCCTTGCCTTTCTATTCTTTCAATGTTTATACAACGTCAATAAAATATTTAATTCCAAATTTAATACACATTAATGTAAGCAAACATATTCTCTCTATATAATTTCTTCTCAGAATTCAGATAGATTACTAAGCCTTAGTGAAAATTCAAATCCAAATTTGAATTCAATATTCATATTCAATTTAAAATTTAGAATCTTAATTTTCGAAAGACTCTAATCAATTTTAAATTTTAAATCCAAACAGATACCGAATTCAAATTCAACCAAGTTAAATTTAAAGAGTAAAACTTTTAAATAATTAAACATGTTATTGAAACTAATATTGATCTGTTATTAAAATATAACTCTTTCGCATCCTCATTCTATTCCTGTTGCTGTTCCTTTACTTCCTCTTCCTTCTCACCCAAGTCATCAGAAAACATAATGGCCTTCTTTCCTCTCACAGTTTCCTCGCCACTCTCTCCATAACCATTTCCATTATCAATACAAATATTGGTGGTGAGAGAGGACTCCCCTTCTAACTCCATTTTTTATTTGAAGCCACTCCTACCACCCTTTTTCTGTTTTAACACGACTCGTGTTATCCTCATGGTTACTCTTTACTCTAATTATAACTCCTCTTTCCAGGTCAACCTCCTCCATCACTTTCCAAACATAATCCCTATCCACACCATTGTATGCCTCCCCCGCCCTACTATTTTCTTACTTTTGCTGATACTACCAGCGTTATAGATCATTGATATATATTCACGTTTTTTTCCAGGTAGTGTTAAAATTGAAGATTTAGAGGAAGATGAAGATGAAGAAGAGGAAGAAGAAGATGAAGATGATGATGTTGAAGAGGAGGAGGACGAAGAGGAAATAAAACATATCCGCAGGCACCTAGCTGAGGGCAAGGAGAGTGCCATCCTCGTCCCTCCCAAAGGATTACCACATTTCAAACCAGAGTAAGTTTAAGGTTGCTGTTTCCATTAGAATATGAGAGAAGGAACTAACTATGAGGAAGAGATTCTTAGCAAACAGTCAAACAGGTATAATATCGAACACAGAGTTTTGTTTTGTTAGATTTTGTGTTTTTAATTGAGACTGTGCAAAGTTTCGAATATTTGAAAATGGATCCAGCTATGATTCATTAATGATTCATAGTTTCAAAACTTAATTTTTGAGAGATATTAAATTGATTCAAAATTTAAAATCCAGTCAGGGACAACATTTGGAATCAACAAAATTTAATCCATCATTAAAATCTATAAACCAATCTTTTAAAATAATTAAACTTTATATACAAAATTATATCAATCTCTAATAAAAAATTTCATCATAACATTTAAGTTAAGTCATGTCTGTTCACACTTAAAATCTGAGTAAATTGTTCTGTTTTATATTCATGCTTTCATTTTTTAACATCAACTATAACCTAATTTTCTCAAAACAGCTATTTGGAAGGCCATTTTTCATACCAAAATTCTACGATATACATAATAGGATTTAGGTCGGAAAAAAGGATTTTCCAAAGGTTCTCAATAAAAGTCTGGCTATATAATTCTCAACACATTTGATCTATTATGCTATAATTACTGTCGGTACATCATTCACACTACAAGTATTATGTTTTTCTGAATGTTATTTTTGTAAAAACATTTCTATTTTCAGAATAAGCAGATTAGCTTCAGAGATCAAATCTGCAGACAGTCTAAAACATGCCTGTAAGACTTTAAATCATGTTTTGGCAGCCTCAAAATGTCATCCTAATAATAAAGTGCAGTCATGTAGTGACAATGAAGCTGATGCGGATGTAGAAAAATCAGCAGGAGAGGATGTTACAGAGAAATTAAAAAATGTTAAGAAAAAGATGCTAAGAAAGAGAAAAAAGCCAGGAAAGATTTTAAAAGGTAATTTTTTGCCTTGGCAAATATTTTAGAAACCCTAATAATTTGTGGACTTCTAAATATTACATTTACGGGAACATTTCCACCGCTTATATATCCCCATTGCATAGATGAAATATTTAGTATAATCTAATAAGACAAAATTCACCATCTTAAATTTTATGCATTGTAACAAGGAGCTAAATCGCTATTAATTATACCAAATCATTGTTATTAATTTATTTTGTGTTTAACTTTATGTATCACAAAAAAAGTAAACTAAAATATGATTTTGTTTGTGTATTTAGACCAAAGGTTGACCATTAGTAGAATAAGCATATTAAATGTTTCATGGACGAGTCAAACATACAAAATACAAATAATGTAGGGATGAGCCCTCAAATTCTCGAATCATCCGAATCCTTAAGGATATGAGAGAAAATTTCAGATTCAAGATACAAATCCTTTAAACACCTTTTTTTAAATAGTTAAATTGGTTTTAAATTTATAATTCTGCTTATTGGTAGTTCATAACCAATTATAATTATAGGATGAATTTAACAACCAGGCCCTATACCATTAATTTATAGGGATGGACGAGAACCACTCTTTTATTTTGGGACAAGAACAATACAGGAAATGAGTCAAAATATTGGGACTCGGGACGAGAACGGGAAATTTTTAAATTATACTTTAGAATAATTTATATTAAAAGTATATATTGATTTCTAAACTATTATGGTAAGACTTCTAAAGGTTATAATGTTATTAAAACCTGATTCGGTGGCCGCATGGTCTAAGGCATCACTCACATAATATATTAGACTGCCAATGACGGGAAGACTGTAGTTCGATCCTGGCCAGGTGTACTAGGGTGGTTTTTTACTTAATGCTTTTCCACACTATCCACGCAAATGTGGGTATGCCTCCTCTAAATTCAATCTTTCTCATTCTTAACACACTAGTCACCAGTAAATAGGTGTATAGGCCTAACTGGAATGGTTTATAAGATGCAGTCCTAAAAAACATTGCTAAAGGGGATTAAAATATTAAAAAAACAAAACAAATAGAGGTTTGCAAATAGCATTTTTTTATCAAATCAAATAACAAAAATTGGCATTGATATCAAATAATACAAATCAAATAGCTAATTTTGTTAAATTCTTTATGGAAATTATTTTTACTGGTAATTTTTTTTGAAAATCGTGTTTTTTATATAATTATTTGCAGAACAAAAAAAAATACTATAAAACATCATGTTTTGGCACCTCTTCAATGTGCTCTAAGTATGAAACTGGAAAATATTATTTAGTTTGAAACCTCTTAAAAGTTACTTAGGTTTATTAAAACCCCTTAAATATTATCTAGGTTTAATACCCCTTAAATGCTCTCCCTAGATTTGACACCCCTTAAAGGTGCTTGTCTAACACCCCTTATACTCTATACCTGGCTGGCTTGTCAACAATAGACAAGTTGACCCCTCATAAGTGGTTTACCTTGGCAAGATACTTCCGCCCCCCTCCCCCCCTTTCCTTTCATTTCCACACCCCAAGAGATAGTAGAATATATCTTTGTACTTCTCTAAATCTTTCAAGTGCTTTTACTTGCTGAACCTAACAAATAACTGTTGATAGACAGCAAAATAAGTCACTGCCTCCCAACTTATTTGTTTCTCTAAGAGTGGTAAAATAACCCCTTATTCATCCTAGCCACCAAGTTTGCTAAGTAACAAAGATGACTGTCTACCAAATAGATTAACAGTGATGAGTCAGCAGTAACTGCTAGAACACCAGCACCGCGCCCTTTCTTTTGTTTCCTGGAAAATTATATTTTGCTTCCCGCCCAAAACTTTTTTGGGAAAGGGTCAATCCTGCTCGACCTACTATGGGAATAGATAGATTTCTGAACTTTTCCAGAGGATTCGGAATCTTGTCCACCCCTAGTAATTTAACACTAAGCTGAATGTATGAATGTCATAATGAATGGATTATAAGAAAGAATGCTAATATTTAGTTACTAGGTATTTGTATTTTCTATTTCATCATATTTATATTTCCTCTTGTGTTCATAACTATACCAAGATTCGAATTAAATATTCAAAGATAAATTAGACACTCTGATTCAAATTTGTAAAATAGTGGATCCGACCCAACTCTAAAATAAAAGACTTGTTTCAGCATTATTGTGTGTATCAAACAAAAAGAGATGTATGTGTGCAACTACAATACTTTTATTTATAAAGGTTATTAACACTATCTAATTTGAACAAGCTTCACATGTCTCACATCTTGCTTCTTTTATCTAATATAATACACAAGACTTCCCACAATACACTAGATCAAGCCAGCACTTTCTCTTTCTTATTTTCTCCTCTACCAGCAGTGTTAGCTCATTATTAAATGTCCTTCAAAATACGCTTGATACAAAACTTGCCACCTTGTTGTTCTCAGACAAGTGTGAATCCAGTAAACCTGATGAGGAAAGACTGAATGAGTGTTCCGAGGAAGACGAAGAAGCGGAGAGTGGCACCGAAGACGAAGAAGCGGAGAGTGGCACCGATGAGGATATCAAGGCCACCGCCAAACTAATGGCCTCGCGCATCACCAAGGATAAGGACAAGACTGAAATAAATGTGGACTCAATGGAGCCAGACCAAGAAGTTCCTAATGTCCTAGTCAGGTACGATTAGTTTGTCACATGTCATACACTTTCTAATTTCTTAAGAAATAATTCATTGGATTATAGAGGTTGCCAAGTCCATTTTTTTTTCCAATTCAAAGTGAACTCAAATCGAACAAATTGAATATTCTCTCAGGCGACTTGACATTAGAATATTTCTTGTTAATTGTTTTATGCCTTAAAAATATTATTTGGTGCGTTTTTATTTAATTTTATACACTAAAATACATAGAAAATATTTCATGCCTTAAAAAATATTATTTTGTGCTTATTCATAATTTTATACACTAAAATAATTTAGAAAATGTTTATTGCACAATTGTTTTTAATGTAACATTCTAAGCTGATGAATCAGGTTACTATCCCAAATTCCATTTAATTAGGCTTACTTTAGGTTTTTTTCACATCAATAATAATTTCTAAGGTATATAGCAGTTCAGAACGGCAATATTGGCGAAGCTACATAATTGTCCAAGCCAGATTTTTTTTTTTCGAATTGGAGTCAAAGCTGATATTAATTTTTAAACCGAGTCGATGTTTGAGGCTTTGCATAATTGGCACACTTTGGTGATAGGGTCAAGTGTGTCATAGGTCAAGTGATTCTGTATTTTAATACTCTAGAACCTTACTCTCTTGTTTTTTTTCTTCCAAATTTGGCTAACATAATGTACTCCCAGAGATAGTTAAAGATCCAATTTTTAAAATTTTTATCTGCAATAATTTTTAAGTTACTGTATTTTGAAATCTAGAAAAACCCACTATTTTCCTCTGACACACAAATTAAAAAGTGACTTAATCTAGAAATGAGATAGAATGCTGGAATAAAAGAGTTTTGTAGCTTATTTTATATAAGTTTTCATATTATAATTTTAGACTGTTTTTAATTTCAAGATCATGTTATAAAATGTTTGACCTTGAATTTCTCAAAAATCTCACTTTTCTTTGGAAAGCCTCTTTTTACTTTTTGAAACTCTTTATTTATTTATGGAATGAGGTACAAGAAAGAAAAGTGGGGGGACGACTTATAATGGCTTGTACAATTAAAATACGGATACATTTCACACTTTACATTTCTGCAACTAGACAAAGTTTCTTGAAGAAAATTTGTTGTTGCTCAATCCTTTGACCTAGATTTGATTCCATCAGAACTCAACAAGAGGGAGTGAGAAACATAGCACATTCACCTCTTTTAGGAAGTTGTCTTGTGCATAGCACATGTCCTGTTGTTACTTTTTGGTGTTTGTGTATGGTTATTTACAGAAATGTGTATTTGTACTTTTTTGTGTTTCTTATTTGAATTGTAATTGTTGAATGATTTGTTAATGTGTAGCTTTTTATGTTTCCTTTATTTACATTTTCCTTATGGTTTTACATCCTTTGATTTTGTATAATTACTAATTAATCATGATAGCTTGTACCTAAGTATTTTACTTTTGATTTAATTTTTATTTGGTTTTCAAAGAGATGCCAACTATAATGTCTAAAGATTTTTCTTGCTATATAAATAATTTAATTAAAGGGGTTAAAGTCACATATTAAAACACACAGGTATATTAATTAAACTTTTGGATTCTCTGCTTGATTTTGTCAGCATTCTTAGTTTCTTGCTAAAAGCTATGGTAACAATTAGTGTTAAATTTTTGTGTGTGGCGGTGGAAAGCAGGAGCGCACAGATATTCCATTACTGGAATATATTGAAATACTGCTAATAAATATGCAGAATATTAAAATGGGGAATTACAATATGCCTTAATTATAAACAAATTTTACAGAAAAAACATTAGAAATGGGAATTTAACACTGTTGCACTTTCCGAAAATAAATAAATATATATATAAGGTCACTTTGATTTTTTCAAAGGAGAGAGACTATTTTTTATTATATATTCCTGTAGATCATGTTTTGCCATTTTTAAAATGGTGATTCTAAACTTTTTAAATTAAAAGCTATCACGAGAAAGGAGCCTCAAAAGCTTTGGAGTCGATACAATCATGGAGACATGGAGCTTGATGAAGATCTTTTACATTTTCAGCAAGATGGAATCCCCCTAACCATACACTACTCATTCGTCAATGGTTAAACAACATATTTTATGAACAATGGATTGGCAGAAGAGGACCAATTGAGTGGCTAGTAAAGTCACCTGAGTTAATGTCTCTAGATTTTTTTATAGGGACTTTAAAATCACTATTTATGGGACTAAACCAGAAGATATTGATGAGTTAAAAAAATAGGATAACAATAGCATGTAGGAGTATTACAAAAGAAACCCTACGAAAAGTCACAAGTGAATTCTCAAATAAACTATATCTTTGTTTATCTCAAAATGGAGAGCATTTAAAAAACCTCCTTTAAATTTAAAATTAAAAAAATGTTTTTCTTAATAATTATTTTACAAATATACATAAACATGAACAAACACACGTTTTCGAGCACACAAACACTTGTACCTTCCCGAGCTATGTTTAAATAGGCCAAATTATAATACCGCACTCGGTGCTGGCGACTCAGAAACTTTTGAGGCTCATTTCTCGTAATAGCTTTTACTTTAAAAAGTTTAAAACCACCTTTTTGTAAATGGCTCAACGTGATCTACAGGAACATGTAATAAAAAATAGGGAGTCTAATTTAATAAAATTAAATTCACCTTGTCGTCATCTTAGCAACGCAACCCAAGGTCATATGAGCCTTGCCACCTTACTTCCCTCTCAGAACCAAACTACTTTTGTTTAAAACATTTTCTCTTGCAATGCGTTGTTTTCGAGATATTTTGGTGGAAATTTTTCAGATGAACACTTGGTATGTATAGGTAAAGGGCCTTCAGCTTGTGTAGTTCATGTCTGTATCCGAATAGTCAAGTACACTTGACTTGATGCAGACTTTATAACTTTACACTTGACACACACACTTGAGATCAAAGACTGTAACAGACTACTTGGACGGCAAAATATCCTTTTCATACCCTTGAGTCCGCAGTTCTGCTTCCTACCAATGATCTTAGAAACTAATTTAAATGCCATCTATGAGCTCAAATTTGCGTAGGCTACTTACAGATTTGTGATGACTTATTTTCATTGCACATGACAAATTATCGCAATTAACCAACACAACACAAAACAACCAGCATATTTAACGTACGTTATTAAAGATCACATTACTCTACGAGCTCTATCCCTAGCAGGCGAAAAATTAAACAATTGCCGATCAAACACTGCATCGACGGCGTGTCAAGGGTAACCTACTGTTGCCCTTGGACTCACCACACTTCGTGACTATTCGGACGGATCTGCACTTGATCAAGTGATTGCTAATGCAACTATCAAGTGAACGTCAAGGGTCGACGGCGCGTGAAGTAGACTATTCAGATACAGCCCATGAGTTTATGTCAGCATTATATTAGCATCTAAGATGCTTACCTACAATCCTATTTTCGTAATAAGAATCTTATCTGACAGAAAATCTATTAGAACTACTTTCATATATTCTTACATCAATTCATGTGATCTTCAACTGTCACTTGTGATGGTTATTAATTATCTATATCTATTAAATAACCCTAATAAATTCATAAAATGTTATTGATTGTGTTATTGATTTCAAAAATATGTTTGTATTTTTGAAGTTTCTTTCTACCAAAATCATACTATAGCATTTCCAAATTTCAAGAAGTTCCATCCACTTTTCTGTAGGTAAACCATAAACCTAAGAACCAAATAGCCAAAGCTATTATTTATGCTTTTAATGATAATTATTCTATCTAGATATCATATTCTGAAAATTGAAAGATGACACTTGGACATGGGAATCGAACCCGGGACCTTTGGCTTAGTACGCCAATACTCTAACCACTAAGCTATTCAGGAATCGTCCCGTGCCCAGGGTAATTCTTCACTCAAATTTTAAGGCAGGGTCTATAATGGACATGCGGAAATCGTCAACTACAAATGTGTGATTTTTTATTAAGATAATGAGCTATCAGATAACGCAGCCACCTCCATAATAGACTCTTCTTTAAAATATGAGTGAAGAATGACCCTAGGCACGGGATGATTCCTGGATAGCTCAGTGGTTAGAGCATTGGCATACTTTGCCAAAGGTCCTGGGTTCAATTCCCATGTTCAGGTGTCATTTTTCAATATTCAGATTAACATAAACCTTTAGCTTACCATACCACCGCTTTATTGACAACCATTCATTCAAGCAGTGGAGTAACCCTTTAACCTAATCATATATGTCAGGTTCATATTCACTAATAGGACATAAACTTAAAATATATCTAACAGTTTTAGCTATATATATATATATATATCTATCCATATTTATTTGTATGTATATTAAATATATTGAATTCATATTAAAATATGAAAATTGGAAAAATGGCAGTAATTTAGTTTTAAGGGTTTATTTATTCACATCCATTTCCGTAAATTAAGGCTGTCAAACTTGATTCTTTGAAAACTCAATACCCTTGATCCTTTCTGGTGTGGAAAGAATGGGGAATCATTCTTAATATCACAATTTTTGATCCCAATTCTTTGCTCTCAAAACTCAATAAATTAAAGTCCTGGAATTAAATGACAAGTCACTATTCAGAGTTAGGTATTTTTAATTAGACTATTACTTGTTTTTTTGCTATTTCACTTTAGTATCATTAAATTATAAATCTACTCAAGAAGTCCTTGGCTTCCAATGATCTTTTCGCAAATAAAACATAGCTATTATGTTTAATTAAAAAAACTATTTACACCTGAATGTTTTCTCAACCACATTACACTATGTTATATACATTAATAACATAATGTATTATGTGAGGGATCTGCCTCTGTGGTCTAGTGGTCAGAGTTCCTGGTTACAGTTCCTGAGGTTCTGGGTTTGATCCCCGCTGCTTCCAGAACTTTTATGAATCTGTAGGCTTGGAATGAGGTCAAACTCAGCTTCGTGAGGAAAAATGAGTCAATACTTGAATAAATAAGGAGCAGCTCAGGTTTAGAAAACTGTGTTAATGGCCAGAGGGTGCGTTGTGCTGACTCCATGACAGCCTCTATTCACAATTTTGGCACTTAAATTGCTAACAACTGTGGTCGCTCGATTAGTATAGTTTGCTTACGTGCTTACATCACAGAGTTTTTTTTAAATGTGAGGTTTGATGTATGGAAAAGGATTAAAACTGTAACTGTGAAGGAATATGAATCTAGAATTTAAAAAAAATCAAGTTTAATGCTTAAGAATCAGCATCAAAAATAAGAATTGACAAAAACAAGAATCGTGACATTGCTACTGTAAACCAAATGATTTTTGTGGCACTCACACTATACAATGTAAATCATTAATACAAACTACCCTCCACTTAGGTTGGCATCTTTACTTTGGATACATTTTTCGTTCCGTTGTAGTGATGTTGTTTCTTTTCACATGTATAAATGAGAATAAAATAAATAAAAGGGAAGGGAGGGGATCTTATTTTTGGTGAAAAATGATATCCGTATAACCACAGGGGCCCAGGGTTCATTCACTTAATGGACGAACAATCGCAGGGCAGTTCCCCTGACTCAACGCAGGGTAGAGCAATGACTGAACTTGCCAGTCTGGTTCAGGGCACCACTCACGACTGCCGACCCTTCATAAGGAACTTTCAGGCGCATAGGTGAGTTGCAGGGTGAGGGGACTCAAAATATCTAACACTGAAATAAAGTTTGAAAACTGTAAACACACGGCTTATCTTAAGATTTTATAAACATGGCATATACTTAACTCTTCCAATAATATGTTAATCTTTAAAACACTTTTTAGCCCTTTGAATCTTGATAATAGAAAGACAAATTCATTAAGGCTTTGGTTGGTCTTAATCTTATTTTACTCATCCCACTAATTGACGACATAGTCTGCTTATTCTTTATATAAAATATTGTATTTTTGTACTTTGGCCTGTGATTTTTCTTAAATAATTTTCTCAACACAAATATGCATACATTTCTTCTAATATTTCAACCCTTCCTCATTACCTCAGTGTAAATAAAGGTATATTTTATATGAGAAGTTAGACGCTGCACACAAATACAAAGTTTTTTTTGCAGTTAAATAACTGAATTATAAATATCTGTTAGTTGGATGAAAAATTTGTGTAAACATGATTTGAATTTGTGGAAACCTTGGACATACATGTGACCACACATTATGTTAGGCCACGAATATATGATTTTACTAAACCCGTCTATTATACACTACTAATATAAAATCATTCATATTAGCTAATTTCACATTACTTAGATCAACGTTCATTTAGGGTTATAGAGTTCCAAGACTAATCTCACCAGCCAAATACAAAAGCTTGGGAGGTAAAACCATATGAATAAACAATCATGCTATAAGGGAAACCCCAACTTGGGTCAACAGCATAGAGGCGTTTAGCTTCGGATGCTGAATTACATTTGAGAGACTCTTGCCTCGATTAGCTTTGGGGGTCAAATTGTAAGTTTTAATTTGGTACAGGGGTGGGTGGGTTGGGGTACAAACGCTTTGGGGCTTGCTCTTGGTGTGGCCCCAGGCCCTGGAAGCCCCCCTCTCCCCCCTTTGTGTTAGAGCTATGTGTGTAACTGTTGCACTTTAGAGAGCTGATGGATGAGATGCTGAGTGGTGAGGAAGGTAGCTATTCTTCCAGAATGAGCAACAAGTCGGAGAAGAACATGGCCGACTTCGATGGAGAGGAGTCCGGATGTGAAGACGAGCTGGTGCAGCTGGCTGCTCAGGTTGGTACTTTCACAACTATGCCCACTAGAAACATGCGGACCAACAGACTGAATAAATGGGAAATTTGCTATGAAGAATAAGGATATAATAAAACATCTAAAACAAAATATAATTTTGACGTTAGCTTGACTTGAAAAATAAAATTCTAAATATTTTATTTTAGTATTTCTTAATGTTGTAAATAAAGTATGTAGGAAAAAGACCGCAAAGGAGACCAAGAAATATTGAAGTAGCAGCTAACAGAAAGTGTTGGTGTGTGAGAAGAAGAATGGAAAAAATTAATGAAGGAAGATTGGTGAAAGGAAAGAGGAAGATGGATGCATTTTTACTAAACTGACCTGGCCACAGATTGTAAGCAGATTATGATGATTTCTTTCTCTCTAGAATTTATTAGTAGTCTTCACCTTGATTTTTTTTAAATCATATTATTTTATAAGCCATTTAAAGTATTCTTCACATAGACATTTTTGAAATTTGGATACCCCTCATAGCTATTTAGAGTGATTCTCACCTTAATGTTTAATGGTAAGTAGATAACTCAAGAAGATAATCTTTGAAGTGGTCTCACACTGATAAAATTTTGAAAATTGAATCGTCTTAGAACCTTGGCTATTTGGTGTGGGCCTCGCCTGAAAATTCATCAAAATGGCATGTATCTAGAAGCTATTTAGATTTGTCTTTCTCTAGACATTTTTGAAATTTGGATGAACTTGGAAGCCATTTAGAGCTTTCTTCCCTTGAATTTTTTTTGCCAGTTATGTGTCTCTAGTCTAGTAGTTATTTGAAGCGGTCTTCTCGGGCAAATTTTTGACAATAGAATGCATCTAGAAATAATTTGAAGTTTTATTCAAGGCCATCTTTCAACTTCATATTCAATAATATCGGAGGATTTTAAAATATCTAGGAGGGGAGGAATTTATTCTAGGGAGGGGAAAATTATTTTCAGGGGGGCAGAGTCTCCCACAGTTCCGCCGCTCCGGTTGTTTACACATACTCTATATTTTAGGGATAAACTGCTCTCAGGCGATTATTAGTCTTCATTGATGTGTGGTAGTCTACCGTCTCTATGCGGAACAATGCTCGTTACTCACTATGCACGACAAATATTCGTACACGAAAACGATTTTTTTCCATACTTGCGTGAGTCATATTGAACATTAAATAAAAGTGGACAAATAACGAAGGTGGGGACCTGGCTTAAGAGATGTCTGCGTGTAAAAATATATTTAAAAAAATTATAATTTATTTGTGTGGTGTTTTTTCTCTCTAAAGTTTGAACTTTAATTTTGTTTTTTGTATTAATTTTCTAACTTTCACAGGGGGGTCAACTGACCCTTTGACCCCTCCCCCCAAATCCGCGCCTGGTTGTTACATCAATTTCTCAAACCCATTCAGCTTGACCTGGCAGGGTGCAACATTGTCATTTATAGCACCAACACCCAAGAAAAATGAAAACATTTTGTCTGAGGTTAAATATATATTGTTTGATAATTTAAGCAAATCATAAATCTGGACTATACCTTGTCTAGTTTAATTAAGATTAGTGACCTTTTGTATATGAATTTGTTCCTCACTGTGCTTTTTTATTAAAACTTATTTTTTCTTACATTCGAGTTGTTGACATTAAGAGATTACTTTTTATGGCTTTAAACATTTTAAGTGAGATATTTAGCTCTTCTTTCTTTAAGGGGGTCTTGTAGCTGACCTTGTTTTGTTCCAGGCTCAGATTTCCCCCCACTCCCTCCCTCCCCACCTGAACATGGCATTCCATTCCCGGTTCCACCCTACCAAGGTGAGTGGCAGGCCCAGCCTTCACGAGATGCCAAGAGTGTGTGCCCAGTTTAAGATAGACTATGTTTGCAAACCGGGGAACACACTACTCTGGGACCTTCTGCAGGACGACAAGATTGTAAGTGATCACCACAATCCAGCAACCATCAATTTATTGTTTTAGGGACAACAGAAAAATAGTTAAAACTTTTTAAGGTTATCTCTAAAGTTGGTGAAATGTTGATTTGTTCTGTATAACTTGAATTGGTGGACATGTAGACTAAATGTCAAGCTCATCTAGTCTGATTTGCCTGTGATGGGGGTTTGGGATTTAACATCTTACCAGCTGTTTTGATGGGTTTTTTTTCTAAAATAGATACCCACTCTTCTTCCACACAGATGAAGTTACATTGACTCCAATATTATACCTTTATCGCTTTGACCCCATTAGTTTAATTATATGTAGACAGCCTGGAGTGAGGTACAAATTAAATAAATATTGTTCTAACTAGATAAACTAAACCGTAACTAATGTTTGATATTTTATTACTGTTATCTAAACATATTAACATTTCAAAACCATCAGATTAGCTGCTCTTGAAAAGAATCACAAGAAAATATATTATGAAAGAAAGGTTCTTGGAGGTTGAATTCAATATATATATAACCTAAACCAGTAGTCACTAATTCTGAGGTGTCATGCTTGCACTAATCTATTATTGTAAATGATGTTGTTGCAGTTTGAATTATTGTCAGCTGCACTAAGGAGCTTTTTTCCATCTCCCCTCATGCTAATTTACTTGCATTTCCTCCAAATTAATATCACTTTCGTTAATCCTTAAATATAGTCTAATCTAACCTTTTTGATTAAAAAAAAATTCTGACAGGAAAACAATTTTTGTTTAGTTACCATAAAAAAAATGCACCTTCAGAGAGACCAAGAAAGGATTTTGTTCTATCCTAGAAATGTCTTTATTTTCTATAATCTTACCTAGTATAATTCAGTCAGGTTTGGAATAGGTCTAGAACTTGGATATTAAATCCATCTCTGAGATGATTAAGTTGTCTAAATATTTAAATGTGTTGATTTCAGGTCCAGTTGGGCGAAGGGCTGGCAATAGAAGCGGAGAAAGCTCTCTTTAATCTGCTATGCTGCAACACTGAACGATTGATCAGGATGAAGTTCATTGAAGGCTGCCTTGAAAACCTGGCTACCAACAGGTTGGTTATCACGGCTTGGATCTGTCAAAATATTCATTTTTAAAAATCATGTTTGGAATTAAATCACTTGTTAAATTTTTTTTGTAAGAGACATTGTATTCTGACAATTATTAGGGAGTAAAATCAAGACTTTCTAACAAGAATGATAGTGCATTTTAATATAATATCATTATATTGAAATAATCATAGTTTAATAATAAAATGTTTATTCATATAATCTAAAGAAAGGTGAAGAATGAATGTTACATTACAGTGAAAATAAGTTGTAAAGTTTTATAACATAAAACATATTTACAATACCTATTAAAAAGCTATGATCTAAAATATTTGATGTGAATAAAAGCTTTGCCTGTTGATTATATGAAGAAAAGATTATTCTTAATAGAGAGAGTAAACACACTAACCAAGGCGAGAACATTTTGAGTGAATTTGAAAAATTGATAGGCTAAAGAATGTTTTAAATAAACTGGATTCGTTTTAGTTGGATTCTTGTTTTCCAATGTCCTGTGGCCGCATTGCGCTAAAAAAAACTGACTACTAATTTCAACACTGTTCCAACATCATCATCAGATCTTTAATAGAAAAAAAACACATTATATACAAATTGTGGTTAACTCAGAATTATCTAGTGTATATCCTTTGCTAAATGATTGGCTGCACAGTTAGTGCTGTGAACTTTCTACCTTAAGTTGGGTGTTTGGTCTTGATTAAATTGCAAAGGTAGGAGTTCCTCCCGTACTTTTTCCTTGTAAATATTGTTTAGTTTCCTTGGAATGTCATTCTCTATATCAGTCTCAAGTAAGATAGCATGATAATGATTGTCATGAATATTTTCATTATTTGAGTTAACTATATTCTCTCTCAACAAATGTATGATTTTTATTTTACATTGAGATACAATTATATACAATCCATTCTTAATCCTTATCATTAACAATTTAAAACCTATACCAAGCATCCAACATTTCATATGAAAATGTTATTTTTATACTATGCCATAATGTGGTTTAAAAGAACCATATCATAATGAAAAACAAAAATATTAAACTTTGAACATTTCCATCTCTTTAAAGCTTGTATAAAATAAAATGGCTATTGAAATGGAAATAATAAAATATTTATGATAACTAGGGTTGTCAAACTCAATTCCTTTGTACCGTCGATTCTTACTTAATGTTATCAAATTGTATTATATTTGGAAGGAGGTACAGGAAAGGTGGATAGAAACATATAAAAGGGGGACAAACACAATATGGCCCTTACAATGAAGAGAAGAACACAGTTCACACTTTACACTTTACACTGCTGCCAATGGACAAAGAGGTAATGGATGTCTCTTGACGATCAATTTTCTTTAAGAGACATCCATTACCTCTTTGTCCATTGGCAGCAGTGTAAAGTGTGAACTGTGTTCTTCTCTTCATTGTAAAGACCATATTGTGTTTGTCCCCCTTTTATATGTTTCTATCCACCTTTCCTGTACCTTCTTCCAAATATAATACAATTACCTCATAAAGCGAAAAGAGGTTTTCCTTATAGAGTTATATCTTAATGTTATCAAAAAAATCTAGAATTCGTTTGAATATCACAATTTTCAATACTTCGATTCACAGCTTTCAAATCCCAGTATATCTTTAAGGAACATATCTTTTTCATTATTTGAATTATATTTGGAAGAAGGTACAGGGAGGATGGATAGAAACATGGTGTTCATTCCCATTTATGTGTTTCCACCTACCTTTCCTGTACCTTTATCAAAACATAAAAAATCCCAATTTAGGAAAGTTAAGATATATAAATAAAATTGGGTATGCGACTTTCATTATATATGCCGTGGCATCCAAATATAACACCAGGGCCTTTTTTTACGTGAGGTCGACTAGCTCACACACTTTCAATTCATCATTCACGAATCTTGCTACATGATACGTATGTTTCAGCACTTGTCAGTAAATCAAATATGGTTTGGAAATATCCTTAGGATCCATCTTACCTACCACAAGGATCACAACAAAATTACCCTAAACATCTGTCATTTCATCCACAGGGACCCATATGAAGGCATCTCCCATATAGTTTATTATTCTTTCCATTGTTTCTTCATAATATATATGCAGATAATTCTTTCTGAGTATTGATTGATCAGGAATTTGTCGCTTTCATTAGTGTCACAAGAAGGATGTAAATTCAGGCCCTTTAAATTTAAAACATGGGATGTTTGCAGCGACCATTGCACTACACAAGTCCTTACATAATTAGTTTCTTTAACTGGAAGGAAGGCACCTGCATCTTTGTTTTAAAAAAAATATTCTTCGAATAACTCAGACTTTTTTTTACGTACAAAGTGTGCACCGCACATGTTGCTCCAATTGTGATTTTAATGGGAACGTCCCTTATTTTTGTTGCAAGCTTGGAACATTATAACTTTACTGTTGGTTGTAAAGCAGTCGTTAATCCCAGCTCATTATTTTAATTTTGTATTCAGCAAGACTCACCTGGTGTCATGGTGAACAAAATAAAATATATTATAATAGCTTATTGTTAGACTTTCACTTTCAACCGGTCAAACCTACGTGCTTGGCTCACACCGTTTTGAGAGTAGCTCCTGAATATACTATGTACTTTTATGAAATGATGAATATATGAATAGAGACTATACCTTTATTTTTACGCATTTATCTAAACTCTAGAATCGTTGGTTCCTGAACTAGTTGAATAGCGTACCACCCAAATAATTTCCGTATTTTGGAGTGCCACCAAGATTGTACTGAATATTTAATATTTAGGATATATTTAAATGGCGCGCAGGGATATAATGACACAGCACTATTTATAGATTAACAGTTTTTATTTATCATTATTTAACATTTTTACTCAATCAATACGAATAATAGGGCACAGGTGTCAAATAGATATAAAAAAATACTTAAATTTATTCCTCCAACAACTGTTTAAATCTCTTTTCCTTTTAGTTTGGCTTTAAACCATATTTAACTAGGATATGATTATATTTGATAAATAGTCGAAATTCACAAATTTCTAAATTAATAACCCAATTTATTTTCAACATTCGTTGGTTTCAGGTCTGTAGTGGTGTCACTGAGACTACTCCCCAAGCTGTTCACATCCTTCCAGCAGTTCCGTGGGATGGACACACATCAGATCACAAACTGGGCTGAGAGGGAGCATAAGATGATGGAGACCTTCTTCGATAACCTGAAAGTCTACACAAAGGAGGGCCCTAAGACAACCCTTTACTCGCATCAGACTGAGATACAAGTCAGACTGCACTTCCTGTCTTCCATATTCTCACCAGGCGGTTCACCAGAGGGGTTCAGGTTCGACTTCTTTTATTGTATTTACTAGATATTGAATCAGGTCTTAGAAGTTTCAGGAAAGATTAGTTACGTTAAAAAAATAGTACCAAAACATTAAGATTAATACACTTGTTTACAGTATCTAACTTTTATTAATATATTCATATCACCTACAAACAAATATGCAACTTATTTGAGAGCTTTGAGGTGACTTAATGATGAGTTCAATCTCAGCCACTAAAACATTAATTGCTTATAAAGTAAATTAAAAAATCAAGTTTATGCAAATAGAATACATTAAATTTTGTTCATGTTCTTTCTTTTTAACAGTATTACTCTTTCAAACTTTTCTCATATTGTTGTATTGTTCTTTTTTATATAACCATCTCTAGCTCTCAAATTCCAAAAGTGACAACTTCTACCGCTCTGATAGTTTGAGTATGGTTGTGTCTTACCAAAGGTTCAAAGTAAAAATCTCAGACCAATATTTAAAAAAAGTAGCCACTCCAGTTTCTGACTAAATTGTAGTGCTGTATGAGAACTACTTTTTAATTTCGAGACAATATCAAGATGAGAATATGAAAAAATATATTGAAGCAAGATTGAGATGAGAGAACTTTCTTTAAAAGTACAAAAATGTAGATAATATTTACTAAAGTAAATAAATTATAGAGTGCTAAAGTTCCTTTTGACATTTGGGCTTATGCTGGCTTTGTATTATCTTATATGTCTTTCCTACTTTTAGGATACATCTCACACACATTTTTAACATAATTAATAAAAGAGTGATAATTGCATTGCATACCATTTATAATTTAATTTAATAGTGTAACAGTTGTTAATATCAAGGTTTGTATAATAGGCAGTTATAATAGATTGAATTATTGCTTAGTGGCTCGAGAATGTATAATAAGGCACTCTTATTTTCAGTCTGTACAATACTATAAATAATAAACTCTCTGTTCAATTTATACATTTCTAAGGGCAGTTATTTGCTTTTCCAGTATATTCAAATTTCTCAAGATACATTTTAACTTTTGAGATGTCAAAAACTTTCTTTGTTTCCCCAAATTACAATGTTGTCTGCAAATGTGAACACTGACAATACCTTATCCTGACTTCTCCTTTTGACTTCCTTCCTTTCTCGTCTGATCAAGACATTTTTGAGTCTTGAACATCCAAAGATGTAGGGCTACTAAATAATGCTTTGAATTGTTTATGACAGGTTGAGCTTGGACCAAGTGGACACATTGTGGTTGTGCCTGGCCACAGACCCTCAGTGTTGTGACGAGCTGTTCTCATGGCTGCTAAGTCAAACAAAGAATAAGGACCAACATGCCCTAGGTATGGACGCCCTCAAGCACCTGTACATGAAGAAGCTACCAAGCTTGGAACCTGAGACTATCAGTATGACGGGCCTGGGTTTGTTTCAACAACTCTGTAACCTAGCTCGGCTTGCCGCCGCTCACCTTGACAGTCCTGCCACCGAGGTGGACGTTGTGGGAATGGACCACTTGTGGCGCATCGCCCTTCGTGCAAACAATACTGGTAAGTGTGGTGGTAGTGCACTTTCAATCTCAACATGACATACAAAGTAATGTTGCTCATATTTAATAGGTGTGCACAAATACTAGGAAATTTTTCTAAAACTCAAAAAAATTCAAGTACTCAAAATTTTCTATTTTCTATAAAAAGCTATTAATTTAATAGATTCGATTTTAAGCTATTATTTAATAGCAAACAGTACTCCAATATTTACTTTTGTCTGATAGCTTTCCTGTACCTTCTTCCACATATAATACAACTACCTCATAAAGCGAAAAGAGGTTTACGTTATAGAGATATATTATATATGTGCGTCCATTTCCTGTGTTTGCACTTTATATTATTCCTTTTATATGTTCCTATTTTATTGTCCTATCATTCTTTACAAACTTGCTTTTTGTTCCTTTTGTATTTTGGGTTTTTTCTTTTATGAAATTGAGTTGTGTGTTTCACACTCCCTCCTTATGAGTTCCGAAAATGAAACCTAGGTCAAGAGATATGATAGTAATAATCAATTTTCTTGAAGAGGCAGCCATTACCTTTTTGTCCAATGGCGGCAATGTAAAATGTGAACAGTATTATTCTTCTCACTATAAAAGCCATATTGTGATCATTCCTCATATGTTTCTATTCACCTTTTCTATACCTTCTTCCAAATATACATTTACCTCATAAAGCGAAAAAAGGTTTTCCTTTTAGATATATATTGAACTCTTGTTTAAAAATATATCTATACCTTAAAAGAGGTAAGAGATTTTTAGGGTCTAGATATTTCTAACATACCCAAGAGACAGATCTGACTAGCAGTGTCTTAAACTATTTCATCTAAGTGGACAGGCTAATGTAAGGCAGTTTTAATAAAATACACAACACAAAAATTGAAAATATTCAATTTTGAAATAAACAGATCAAGTAAACCTTGCTGGTGACTAAATACAGTTGTCCTGAGTCATAGTCTAACACACTACCTGGTCCACATTATTGTGTGTCTTAGATGTGAGCATGGCAGCCATACAGTATTTGAACAGCTACTATATAGGACGTCAGCTGGACCATGAGCCAGAGTTTGTCTCCCAATGCATGGCCCACCTAGCAGCCGCCTCCGCCGATCTTGACAAAGCTGAGGAGTCTAGCTTACTCTGTATACAGAGAGCATTGTTGCTTCTCAAGACACACTTGGAGACATTTAGAAAAAGGTAACCGAAATGTCAGAATATAAGACACTGTCCTCCCCTCTCCCTCCTCCCAATTAATGCGTAACCATGTGGACAGTTCAAAGTGACCATCCTAATGTGGTGCTGTTGTCTCTATTATACTTTAAAAATAAAAACTGATATTTGATGGTTATCCAAACAACTAGTGGATGATGGCCCTGGATACGAGACGAACCAGGATGACTCAGTGGCAGAGCATTGGCACGCAAAGCCAAAGGTCCCAGGTTTGATTCCTGTCTGATAGTTGTCATTTTTTTAGCTTTTTACTTTATTGAACAAATATTTAAAAATTTTCAGGATTATAATTAATTTAAGAACTATAACTAAACAATGTGATTGGTTTTATGGTAGGTATGCATATCACTTGCGCCGATGGGCACTGGAGGGTCAGGGGGTGGGCAGTCATGTCACCCTCATGATAGGGGAAAGGGGCTGCCTACCACTCAGGGTAGTGATACAGCCCGCTGGGGTGACGGAGAAGACAACCCTGGAGCTGCTCAGTTCAGACTACGTGGCAGATCTGCGGGCTGAGGTGGCTAAGTGGTGGGAAAGCATCCATCCCAACCCGACTATCGTGGCCGAAACTACTGCGACCAGCACTCCGGTCCTGGGTTCCTTGCTCACTGAGGGCCCTATTAGGATGATCACACAAGGACAAGAACTCACAACAGAATATGACGAGAAAACACTGCAGGAAATGTGCTTCAAAGATTTACAGGTGAAACACTACCCGAGCTGGATAATTTCACTTGGGAATTAATGCCAATTAATAAGCGTGTTTAGACTCACATCGGTGGTTGAATGGTCTAAGGGAGTCAAGTCAAGCTTGTGGTTTGATTTTGTAGGGCCTGCGGACCTCATGATGAACCAATATATAGTAAATATTATGTCTAAGCTATGGCTGATTACCTATTCATTGAGCTTGGAGCACACACACATAACTAATAACTGTTGGACATAAGGCTATGGGGGAAATTCAGTTTTCAACATATATTTAGGCTATAAGGTGATTCTATTTAAAATAAATAAATTAAATAAATTATTATTATTATTTTCACCTGTTTATTTAGATTACTTTTGTCTAAACTGTAGCTACCCTGAATATATAGTAGGCTTGGATGGGATCCTGAACCCAAACCCTCGAGAATTTATCCATTCCCGAGAGTTGGGTGGTAAAATGCCTTTCCCCGGCATGAGTTCGGGCGAGAAATAAAGCCCGCTTATTGTTACAACAGGTACCACTGGCTCAATCTCTATCAACTGGAGGGGGGGCTGGGAGAGGTTGGAATTTTACTGCTTGTGGTGAGACAAACAAGTTGGGAAGCCCGTGAGTCAATGTGCTCTGTCTATCAACAGTTATTTGTTAGATTCATCAAGCAAGAGAGCTTGAAAGATTAAGAGAAGGACAGAGAATTATACTCTACTATCTATTGGGGCATAGAAATTAGGGGGAGAAAGTAGCTTACCAAGGTCAACTATTTATGAACATCAGTCTGTTGTTAGCAAAAAAAAATAATTAATTGCCGGGGTGTTAAACAAAAAACCTTTTAGGGGTGTCATTTCTAGCTAACCTTAAAGGGGCTATAAACAAAGAGGAGTTCCAAATGGTTTCATACCAAAATCATATTCAACGGGTTTAAAACTTAGAACGTCTTTAAGGTGTTTTAGACCTTAAACATTTAAGGTGTTTCAAACCTAAATAACATTTAGGGGGTTTAATAACAGAAGAATATTTAAGGGGTTTCAAACTTAGATAGCCTTTAAGAGGTGTTAAAATAGAGGACATTTAAGAAGGGTATTTTTTTATTTTTGCACTCTTCCAATAGGTTGTTAGACATAAAATACCATCTTAAAAAGAGATTAATCCATAAATATTATATATTAAAATTATTCACTTTGTATTATTCATTACCCGCCTCGGTGGCGTAGTTGGCTAACGCGCTTGTCATGTTGAGCTCGACTGCTGAGGACGGGGAGATCGAGGTTCGAATCTCGGTCGGGTGAACTGGGGGTTGTTTTTCCTAAATGGTTTTCCACTCTCCCTCCACGCAAATGCGGGTTCACTTCCTCTAATCCAACCTTCCCAATTCCTAATCCATTAGAGTAATTAGTACTTAAAGCGTATAACCCAAAAGGGTAGTAAGACGCGGTGCTAATATTATTATTTTTCTTACTCATTATTTGTTCAAAATTTCGCTATTTGTTTCAAAATAAAATGCTATTTGCACATCCCTATTTATAATATGTTTTTATAATATATAATTTGTATTATATTTAATAATGTTAAGATTTTACAAGTATTACCACATTAGTATAAAAACAATATCTATTTTTAATCTAGAATTAATCTAAAGCATCATTTTTATTATTTCTCGTTCCCGATATTTTGACTCATTTCCCGTCCTGTTCCTGTCCCGATATAAAAATGTCATTCCCGTCCATTCCTAATAATTGAGTCAACCTTACAGTTCAATCAAAAGCATCAGTCTACTCTCCTGACCTGATGAAGCTGTCTGTGACAGTGAAAGCTTGTCCTTAAAAATGTGTTTATGTGTTTTTTAGTGTTATATCTAAACAATGTCTACTCCAGTATCACCTAGGTAAGTGTGCTGGCTATCCCTCCTAACCATGATTTAGCCTAGTGCTCTATACCACATAACAATAATTATATAGTAATTTATATGATACTAAAAAGAAAATGTTGCCAGCCTTAATCTATGATCTGTCTTATTAATATATTGGTTTTATATTTCCATTAGTGTTGTATTTGTTTTATCCAACCAGTTGGTATTCATCTCCATGGGAGCGTCTCGGCAACAGAAGAAGAGAGACTCCTTGGACTCTCCTTCAGTTTTGCCGCCTCCACCAAGAGAAAGTTTACCCACCTTGTTACTACTTCAAGCACAGTATTTCGAACAGCTCTTTCGACTCATGCAGACGCTCAGTGCCATGAAAACTCCTGTGAAAGGAGGGGTGAGTCGTTTTCTTTATTTTCTTGAATGAATTTTAATATGGTTGTTTATTGTACACTTTCTAACCACACAGTTTCATAACAGCACACAATTATAAATTGATTTAATTTAGAACATAGCACCAAATAAATGCACCCCCTAACATCTAGCTAATTGTCTAATTAAATACCAGGACAAATTAGTACACAAATAGCAAATATCTTTGACAACATTGCCCAGAATCAAGCCAAGGTTCCTTATTCTTAAGCTGACCGCTTAGACCACTGAGCCACAAGGATGAGCTACTTAGATATAACATATTTAAAAATTTAAATATCTTATTTATTGGTACTCAAAAATAGTTCATACCCTTAAAGTGAGACCATTGCATACATTTTGTTTCAAATAATCGCCCAATTTCCTATTACAAAGTTTTGTTTGATCCCGGTAGCACCAGATTCCCCACACAAAGGCTCAAGTGTTGTCTCGACGAGTGTGGGACATTTTGACTTTGTTGCCGACCAGTTCCACTTTGCTGAGGGGTTTCCAGCAGCTCGAAAGTCCAGATAGCACCATATCACTTCAGGAACTCCTGGACCCAGCCAGTCCCCAGAAACTAATGTACTCACTGTACATTGTTGAATCACTCAGTCGCAACAAGGTAACTTCAAGCTAATACAATAGCTAGACATCTACGAAGTGAGTTTTTTGAGTTTAAATCGGAATCGAAGCAAGTATTATTTGTGAATTTCGAATAATTATCAAATTGAATCATATCCTAGTTTGATATGCTAAAATTATAAGACTAAATAGGAGTTCACATTATAAAAGAAACAATAGACTAGTTTTGGACCCTAATTCTTATAAGTTATCGTTAATGTAAGTTATTTTATATGTTCATACATCAATAGTTCACCTTGTCAGGGTTAAAAAGTAATGAGCACCATTTGTTGTGTGTATTATAAAATATATCATTATACATCTTGTCATCAACGTTAGCACATTTTTCATGTATTAAAGTTATACAAGGGTTTTATAAAGGCTGTTATCGGAAAAATTGTGCAACTAATTTTCCAGTCAATTTGCTAATAATTAATAAGCATATAATACCTCAAAATAATTGTTATTAAAATTTTACTGGCATATTTTAAGCATATTGTGGGATTTACAATGGCCTAAAACCTTCAAGATCTCTTTCTATTATTGATTCATCCTAACCTGAGACCAAAAGTAAAGAAACATTCCCATATCAATACGCGAAGGACCTACATGATTGGTGGAATACTTATATAATATTTTAAATACGCGTGACCATGTATAGTCAGTACCATAGCAAAGCAAGTCACTACGAAGTTTTGTAATTTTTAATTCTTTCAAATTTCCTGTCTGATGTTTAAAAAACTTGGGCCAGATTCAGCAAACACCATAAATACACAGGAAGCACTCAACACTCCCAATTGTCACTTTAACACTGCCGAGATGAACTGTAACTATCGACTGACCGTTGCTGACTTGACATTAACATGTGATAAGGACTGTACCATGGGGTTCCTCAATGCTGAGTCACGAGTTTGTTGGTATTCGAATAGCGCTGGCAAAGCTTAAAGTATACTTTCTAAATAAAATTAAGAGGGGATTTTAGTTATAATAATTTTCTAATTTTATTTTAAAACAAGCTTAATACAAAATATTGAAGGGACTATTTAGTGAAAGGATACCAGTGAAAGTCCGTTCAGTAGCAAATCAGAGCATAGATTTCTATGTGGCTTTGTTAACATCAGGTCTTGGCTTAGGATGAATCAATAATAGTAGGGCTGTCAAACTCGATACCTTAATACTCTCAATTCTTACTGGTATCGAAAGAATCAAAAATCGATCATAATATTATGATTCTCACTACTCTATTATTAGTTCTAAATAAAACTGGCAACTAAACAAAACGGCAACATTCAAAATAGGTAATAACCGACTATTTCTCATATTAATTGATTTGCCGTTTCACTTAAATGCCGGCAAATTGTAAATATACCATAATAGCCCGAATATAGCACGACCCTGAAAATAAGAAGACACTACCTAACATTTTGAGGTATTATAGATGAAAATAAATGGTCTCAAATATAATACGACCCGGCATTATGACAGTATCAAAAGGTAAAAACATAACAACTTTGACACACTTTTTTTTTAAGTAAAAGCTAAGTAAGACTGTCAGAATATATGAATCGATTCTAAACAAATAATTTATATTTAATACGTAGACTAGAGTGGCAATTTTTTTGTAACATATTGATGTACATATCATTAATTGATATATCACAACGTGTATATTGAACGGTATGCTATTCCTATCTAATTAAAATGGCTGCTCTTCTTTCAATTTTGAATGTTTAATTTAGCTCTTTGAATAAGACAATTTTAATAAAAAGAGAACTAAAATTGATGTAGTTAATAAAAATGGAGCAAAAAACATATTTATTTTAATTCAATAGATTATCGATATATTGTTGCCATAACTTCATCACTAATTTCTGGCAAGCAAACGTGCATAGGATCAGTTATGGTGGATGACTTAACATTTTTGTAACCTTGAAATATGTTCTTTTTCAGTTATAAAATCCACAATTTATTGAATCAATTTTGAGTTTGTTTGAATTTTTAGTTTTGAAGACTTTTAATGTGCCTAGTAAATATCTATAAGATTGTGTGATTAAAGTTTCAAGCGTTCATGTGTTGTAATGGTCGAGTCAAAGTTTCATATTGAGGGGGGAGTTGGGTATCAAGCCCATTAGATTTTCTATGCAATANTTCAGGCACGTTAGATTTTCTATGCAATAATGAAAAAGGAAATCTTCAAGAATCTGAATCGAGAATCGAGGCTGAACTTAAAAATTGGAATTGAGGAAAAACAAGTATCATGACATCTCTACTTTCTATTATGGTTTTATTACAGTTATGACTCTTGGATAAATATTAATTTGGTAGATAAATATTTATATCTGGTGGATAAGTTAAAAGGGCGTCTTATGACTGCAAGATAGCATTTATTTGCGAGATAAAATGTATCTATCCATCACATTTTTATCGGGAAGTTTAAGTACCTGATAACTTTTATCTGAAAGTTAAAATGGTTGTTGCCGTAGTAACGCGTTGTTTTAATTAGATTTCACCTATCAGAATCTGTTTTTAGGTTAAAATCTTGGTTCATGTGTTTAGTAAGCACAGGCCCGGGCTCTAACTATATAATATTAGAACATTTAATTCATCTTTTTATATGAACTGACAAGCTATTTGTAGAGTTATAGTTATATAAGAACAAATTATTTAAATGTGAGTACAATAAATGAAATTTTGTAAACGTTGTACCAAATTATTGCCCACATTTTGTCAGACATTGAAATTACAGACGTGCAAGACAACGTAGCTTCTGTGCCCACGTCATGCCATATGTTTCCTCGCACTCATTTGGCCGCCATTATTTAACAAATGTTGAGCGTTCTCACCACTCGTTAGGTTTTAGTGGTAGCGTCAGGGCTCATACTCCTTCGCACACTAGTAAAAACAGTACTAACCTTGCATTTTCGGCATAAAAATATATTTATCCTACAGATAGCTATCCGGCTGATAAATTCAGTTCATAATACGTGTGTAATATTAAAGTGGCTGATAACCTTTAATTGGTAGCTAACTTTAACCTCCTGATAGCAATATCTATGCAGTAGTCATAAGACTGGCCCTTATTTAATTGAATAGCGGGGTGCGAAGTCCACTTTTTTCAATTCTAAACAAACTCGAACCGAATATATGAAATATTCGCAAAGCCAAATTGAAGTTAGAATTATTTTGTTGTTGTTTTATGCTTAAAAAAAAATTATATGTTCTTATTTTTAAAACATTTTGGAAAATTCTTGATTGCACAGTTGTTTTTAATATTTTGAATCAATCTGAAAAATCAAGTTACTATCACAGAATGCAGTTCAATTACTTCATTTTTTTCCTAAATGAATATTAATTTGTAATGTACATAACAGCTCAGAATGGCAGTAATTGAACATAAATTGAGTATTTAAGCTGGCAATACTTTTACTGGCGAAGCTTCCAAAACAGGATTTTTTTTTAAAGTGAAGTCGAAGCTGATGATGTTTTGAAGCTAAGTCGATATTTCGAAGCTTCGCACACTCCTCGACTAAATAATATAAAATTGATATCTTTAAGGAAAACCTATTTTCTCTTTAATTGGAAGAAGGTATAGGAGAAGAAGATAGAAAAATATAAAAGATTTGTCCAATGGCAGCAATATAAAGTGTGAATTCAAGAATTTGCCAAAATTTGCTTTTCTTTTGTTTACATTGACATTAGGGGTGTGCAAGTACTCAAATTTAAGTTTGGGTCTAGTTTTAGTACTTTCTCATACTTGACCTAAAAAAACTTCTAAACATGAAATATTTGAGAACTCAATTCTTTTTCTATTTATTCTAAAAAGTTTCGGGTTTGATTAATTTTGATTAAATTTCAGGATATTATTTCATAGTGAACAGATTCCTTCAATATTCTCTTTAACTTCAGTTAAAAATATATAAAATTTACAGCCAAATTTAATTTAATTAAAAATCCGAATTTGTGTAGTCAAATCTTTTTTCTATAGATGGACGAGAATGACATTTTTATATCGGGATCGGGACAGGAAATAATTTAAATGATTCTTAACAATGATTTTATAAAATATATATATTAAAACTTATGGTAAAACTGGTAAAAGCTGGACATTTTAAAATGTAATATAAATAATAAAATACTATGAAAATACCATCAAAACATATTAAATATTAATACATCCTGTTTAGTGAAACTACCACTAATTCTTGAGGAAGATGTACAATATCATTGAAATATTGAAGTGTGAGTAAATATTTGTTAAGTGTTTTTACTTTTATTTGTGCTCTATTATTTTCCCACTATTATATAATTTTATTTATTAAAAATCATACATTTGATTTGAAAGCTCTATTATTGTCTTTAATAGATTAACCCTGGCATTGGAGACAGCCCCACTAAACAGATGGAGAATAGCACCTGGAGTCACATATTTGTTCAACATGGAGGGCTCAGACATATCTTCGACATTTACATGTCAGGTAAGATAACCTCGACTTTTTATTCATATTAAAATTTTAGCTATAATGTTGGTAGGGCCTCTTTGTGTGTGTGTGTGTGTGTGTGTGTATGTGAGTGCTCATCATCTTAACACCCATCCAGGCTATCTGGATTCTTACACTTAGAGGTTGACCTTGGTTGTCTTGGGACCCGATTCTTGTGGGTTCAGACCCAGCCATCGTTGATGAATTTTTCTTGAGGGATAAACATCCATAACACAACTTCCTTTGGAATGGAAGTAAAGCCATCGGTCCCATGTCAATTGCAATGTAAAAGAACCATGGAAGGTGTGGGAAAATATCTTTCCCGGCAAAATTGATAGGCCATTTCTCTCTTACTCATATAAATTCTCGTGTGCTGATATAATCAGTCGGTTCAGAAAATCCACATTAAATACCTCAAATAAGTGGAAAAAATACACTTAGAGATTAAAGAAGAGGACATGTACCGCCTTTGAGACGGAGCGAGAGACGGAAACCAATTAAAACCTCATTTCTCCCAACCAAGATAAGAATCCTGATTTAACTGTATGACAAACTAGACTAGAGGAGACTGACGCCATTGTCCACACATTCTCAAGTGTAAATTAAAAAGCTATTAAGAATAAATTTGTACACAGATTGTGTTCATGTTTGCTGTATAGACTGTTTATCATTCAATCTATGTATATACATATTTTTTTAAATGCAGGGTTGCCATTGACCTGGAAAGTCAGGGAAAGTTTTTTAGTGTATTCCATTAAATTGCAGATTATTTTCTTCATGACGTCTTCGATAAGAAATAAATTATTTTGGTAATTATTTTGGGGTGTACTATTATGTACTGTAACTTCTTATTTTTGAAAATTTGCTTGTGGCTACAGCAGGTTGAAAATGTCACCTGCTTAGAACGAGCTTTAATTGTAGTTGATAACATAAACAAATTCAAATACACCTCTAAATTGCCTCATACTAAACCAACTGAAAATTTCATTAGCACACAGATGACAAATTTCTCAAATGTAAACTCTCGTTTTTTAAGACTTTGGCTGGAGGATGTGAACCATTCCTACGGAAATTTTACTCTTGAAGGCCCCTTACTACTTGCACAGTGATCTCCATGACCTTTTAAGAAGTCTTAAGAGCCATGTTGTTAAATCTGTAATGGTAGTAAACTTGTTGCTCTTGATCTTAATTGTTGGGAAAATCTACTTCAGTTAAAACACATTAACCTTGGGTTCATTGCAGTGAAACACCTAAAGAATGTAAAGGCATCTGAGAAAGACATTCTTGCATTCAGAATGAGACAGTTGTGATAACAACTGTTAAAAAATAAAATTGTAAGTCATAGATATTATAGTACTATTTTCATTGATTATTTTATCGTACAAAATCCATAAAAAATTTATCAAAAGGTGTGCAATGGTATGTCTATAGAATAGGAATTCCCGGAGTACGGTTTTCCTACTCACACTGTATTGGCAGATATTGTCTAATACACATGCCTATCATGGGGAAGGAGGAGGTCATTTTCACTCTCTGTAGTTATCTTAAATTGACATACCGTAAGTATAAGTATTATTATTATTATTGTTGTTGTTGTTATTATTGTTATTATTGTTATTATTATTGTTATTATTATTATTCTTAATATTCTTATTCTTATTCTACCAGCAGCGTGTGAAAAAGTCAGGGATGTTTTGTATTTTGGTCAAGGAAAGTCAGGGAAATCGATGATATCAGTGTCAACCCTGTAATTTGAGATATGAAACATGCATTTTATTAACTAACTAACTATATTAGCACACAGCCTATGAGCCAACTTAAATCTAAAACGGACACAACACCCAACCTCCAGGCCATTAATTCTTATTTGTGAAAAGTAAAACTTACATTTCACCTGCAATGAATTTTTCGGTCATGCCAGGAATCTAACCCAGGACCCATAGCTCAGTATGGAGACACGCTACCGACTGAGCTAAGGTGTTAGACCCAAATTTAAATATTCAATTATTTGTACTAAATAAAATAATAGATTAGTAAAAAATTAATAGAGCACAAATTAAATTAAAAAAACACACATATTTACACACACTTAAATATTTCGTTGCTATTATAGTATCTTCCTCTGGAAGTAATAATAATAAGAGTCTTTCAAAAGTATTGAAATATTGAAGAGTGTGTAAATATATTGTTACTTTCATTTGTGCTCAATCATTTTCCTACTAATTTATAATTTTATTTATTACAAATTATTTTGTAACATACAGTTTATTTCATACATATAAATATTCACTTATGTATTTTTGAGGCAGTTTATGTCATGTATATCCCATGATTTTGGTGTTGTCGTCAGGCGTTTTACAACGCTCAGGGGGTGACGGTAGCGAGTGGCAGCAGGACTGCTTGGCTTGTCTCTTGAAGTTGCTTTACCAGTTGGGAGTCACGTCAGAAGATTCGGAGGCACTCCAAGATTCACCAGATGGGGCTGGTAACAAGCGGGCACAGCGTTTACGCAAAGGCAGCTCAGATAAACTGTTTGTGCCTAGACTTAATGAGGTTTGTTCACTACTTTTAAGAGGGGAAGTTTTTATTCATGCTTTTCCATGAAGGCTTGCCTGAAGGTTTGCTATTATGCCACCTAAACTTTTTGGTCTTAAGTGTCTCCCTGAAATCATAATAATTTAAGAAGTCCACTTCTTAGGTGCGGCTGGCTTAGGCCCACCTTTTCTTTCAAATAATTAATTTCAACATAAAGGCCACTTTCAACCTTATTCATGTAACTCCATTCTTGTTCAACTGGCCGCAATGCAAATCTAAACCTTCCAGACACAGGAAATCAAGTCTCTTAAAAGATAAACTCTTTAAACTCTGTGGCCTTTAGTGTCAATTTCATTTTGTTCTAAAATATATTATTGTTAGGGGTTTGCAAGTATTTAAAACTTAAAGTCAGAGTAGAGATTTTGGTAGTTTAAGGTGGGTTGTGTATGGAATGTGAGAAAAGACAAGTATTTTTGCAGTTTTATAGTAAAACTTTTTTTGGTCAAATCAAATATTGCTTCAGTAAAAAGATAGAATTTACTTTTCTTCACATGGTGATATCATCACTTCTTGGATATATGTCATGACTCTTGAGCATAGTGGCATTAGATGATAAACTTTTTAAAGGAAGAGAAAAAGTTGTCATTAATTTCTGTGACACCCTTGACAGATATTCAAGAACCTTAAAATTGACTCAAAAGTTTTCAAAAAATCAAACTTTTTTAGTTTAAATGAATTAATGCAATTTAAAAATACCATTTCATAAAAAAACAGTCCCACACTCTTTGCTTTCGCCTGATTGGGAAAAAATATTTATTTAACCTTCTAACTTATATTCGATTTAGTTAAGAATTGTGATATGCATGTTAGAGCTTTTTTCACAAACAAATTATCATTCTTAAAATAGTATGTATTTATTGTTTATGCATGACTCCAGTACAAATATTTTATTTGTAATAATTGTGCGGATATTATGGGTGTGTTAAATGTTGTAAATTTAGACTGGGTTTAAAAAATATATCAACTTCTTTATTTAATTAAATTCTGGCTTCAACAATTACGAAACTACTCCAATAAAAATATTAAGAGTTAAAATACTCATTTATTTCCCCTATTGCCATTCTGAGTTATTTACATTACAAATTAATATTCATATGAAAAATCTGTAAGAATTGATTTGGATGTTTTGATACTAACTTGATTTATTAGCTTACAATGAAATATTACAAACATGTGTGTAGTAGAATATTTTAAAATAATATTTGAAGTCAAAATGATATAAATAAGAGTCTCACGCCTTAGTTCAGTTGGAAGGGTGTCTCCCTATAAGTTAAGAGTCCCAGGTTAGATTCCTGGCATGGTCGAAAAATTTATCATTGTGACATCTGGTGGAATGGTAAATTGACTTTGAAGTCCTCTAACAATTACTGTGTTATATTTCTCAAACTCTGCCAAAACTTGATTCAAATGGTACTTAAAAGGGGCAAAACGCCTACTAGTACATCCCTGGTTACTATCAATGTTTGTTTGACATTGTATGATTTTCCAGGCGATGCTGCAGATGATGAAGGTCGAAACAGCAATGCCACGACTGACTAGCATCCTCCATGAAGCGTCCTTACCCCGAGACCCAAATCACTTCAAGACTGGTTTTTGGGGCAGAGCTCAGGTCTGAGAATTAATTAGCACTCAAACACTATTTGAAAATGAAAATAGGTTTTTCTTAAAAATAAGGAGCTACTAAACATTTTACAAACAAAGGAAAAATGATACCAAACTCCTGTATTTGATTACAAATTTAATGGAGGATAGATGGGCAGTTCTACACACTTACCTGAAAACTGTAGGCCTCAAAGTTCACAGCTAAAAACACAACAAAACACACAATTATGTAATTTTTGGGGTACACCGATCCCCTTCTTCAGCAAAAGAGAGTAAACACAAACTGGACTATGGCAACATGGCTAGAGGTTGATCACGGTCACTTAGATCCTGTTGTTGCCTATTTTATGATTCATAAAACTGTTTAGGCTTAGATTCAACAGTTGCCTGTTCAAACTTGTCTTTTTACCCTTGGTAGATAGATAGATAGAATGTTGTATTTATATTTGGGCTGTCAAACTTGATTCTTCGATACCCTTGATTCTTACTGGTATCGAAAGAATTGAGAATTGATCGTAGTATTACTATTATCGCTACTTCGATTCTTAGCTCTCATTAAAAACTGGCAACTAAACAAAACAGCAACATTCAAAATAGGCGGTAATCAATTATCACTCATATAAGTTTAGTTGCCTTTTCACTTAAATGCCGGCAAATCGTAAATATACCATAATAGTCTGAATATTGTACGACCCCGAATATAATAGGAACCTAACATTTTGAGGTGTTCTACATGAAAATAAATGGTCTCAAATTTAATACGACCTGACATTATGACATTAACAAGAGGTAAAAACTTAACAACTTTGATACTTTTTTTTAAAAAGTAACAGTTAAGTGAGACTGTCAGAATATATGACTCAATTCTAAACAAACAATCAAAATATAAGTAGATTAGGGATGGCAATTTTCCATAGTATATCAATATATCTATCATTAATTGATATATCACAATGTGTTTATTGAAAGCTACAATATTCCTATCAAATTAAAATGGCTGCTCTCCTGTAATTATATTTTTTGTCGCTTTTCAATTTTGAATGTTTTATTTATCTCTTTGAATAAGACAAGTTTAATTATAATAGAACAAAAATTGATTTAGTTAATAAAAATGAAGCAAAAATTCGTTATATTTATTTTAATTCTCTAGATTATCGTTATATTGTTGCCAAAACTTCATCACTAAATTTTGACAAGCTAACGTGCGTAGGATCAGTTTTGGCGGACGATTTACTTAAAATATTTGTAACGTGTGAAATGTGTTCTTTCTGTTATAAAATCTGCAATTTATTATATTAATTTTGAGCTTATTTGAATTCTTGGTTTTGATTTTCTGTTTCTAAGAATTTCAGTATGTTAAATAAATATCTATAATATTGTGAGATTAAAGTTTCAAACAACATGTGTTGTAATGATCGAGTCCAAGTTTTGCATTGAGGGGGGAATAGGGTATCAGATACGTCAGATTTTCTATGCAATAATGCTTGGAAAAATAAAGAAAAAGGAAATGTTCAAGAATCGGAATCGAGAATAGAAGTTGAACCTAAGAATCGGAATTGAGAAAAACAGATATCATGAGATGACTGGTGTGGTTAGGCCTGCTTGCAAAAATAGGAGATAAGGTTGAGACTGGGGATGCTTGTGTTTGGTGAGCAAAATCCCACCTATAAAGCTGGGAAACTTTTGGGGAGGGTTCGTATAACTCTAGTACAATAGCACGAGTCAAAATCTAAATTATGTGTTTTTTTCAGGAATTGTTAACGGTTTGATAGGGTCTTTGTGTTTGGTGTCAAACAGTGACTATTCATTGGTTGTCTTGAGTGTACCTATGGTTGCATTGTAGTTTATATATAAGATTCTCTGTGAAGCAATCATAGTGGTCTTTCATGGGGGTATTCCATTTGTGTGAGTCTGCTGTTGAATAATGTGGAAGGTTGGTGAATTTTGTGGGTACTGCATTTCAGTTTGTTGCAAGGGTGGGAACCTTTAACCTTATGTTATTTGTTGTTTTTGGCTGGGTCGAGCAATTTAGGGTGAACCAGAATATTTTGGATGTTAGGGGGGTGTTTGAATGTAATTCTTGGAGCACTGCCATCCACTGCCTGGACAGACAATACCTTCAAATCTGAACAGCAATGGGTCCCCTGCTATGCTAACCTCTTCGTGGGAAAACTAGAGACCAAGCTTTTGCAATCCACTCTGCTGGATGAGATTTATTGATGACAATTTCATGATTTGGACAGATTCTGAAACTAATTTACTACAGTTTCTGAACAAGTTAAATAACTCTAGTGCCCTCAGATTCATCTTAAGCATTTCATAACACTTTTCCAAACAGCTGCCCCTTAAAATATTTTATCATTATCAACAATCCCTCGATCTAGGTTTCATTCTATCATTCATAAATCATCAGAAGTGAGTGTAAACTTTAAAACATTCAATGCAAATTCCTTTATATAACTACAAAAAAAAACCCATCCGAATAGAAATAAATTTGTAAAGAATTATAGGACATATAAATAAGAACATGTAAAAGGAATAATTAACGTAAAGGAGACCTGTTTCAGTGGCCATGTGGTCTAAGGTGTCACTGTTGTGTTAGACTAGACTTCTGATGACAGGAATATCAGGTTTGATTCCTAGTCTAGTGAACTCAGGGTGATTTTCCAAAATGGTTATTCACTCTTCTTCCACACAAATACGAGTACATTTTCTCTAAATTCAAACCTTCTTATTCCAGACTCATTAGCATAAATAGTAAATATGCATATAACCTGAAGATGTAGCAAGACATGATGCTAAAAAAACTTAAAGGAGACATGTAATGTGTTCAGGTGGTACATTATGCCATGGCACTGCTTGTATCGTGGGTGCACTCCAGCGAAGAGGTCCGCCAGGTGCTGTTTGCTGCCCCGCATTTCTCAACTTGGTTGCAGAGGTTGGTACTGGAGGACCCAGAGCCTGCTGTGAGGCGGGAAGTGTGTACTGCACTGTATCGCCTCTGTTTGGGAGGGATTGAGGGTTCCAGTCTCACAATCCACATGCTGGGACATTTGCTGCAATATCTTAGTGTTGCTGAAGGCATGAGACCACAAAAGCTAGAGGTACACACTCATCTCGGCTATCACTTCAAATGTTTTAAACTTGTAATTTCTAAGGATGGGATCCTAAAGTCCTTAAGATATTTGAGATTTGAAGATTTGAGAAAATATCACATTCAATATTTAAAAAAAGTTTGTATATTTTCCTCATAGATAAACTTCAATTCAGAGCTCTTATAACGATTATTAGGGATTCAGTCCCAAAACAATTATTGTATATACTTAACGAGACCCCAGCACCTTAATATAACATTTTCTGAAAGTATGAATTAGAGAATCCACAATTTTATAAATCTGAATCTCCAATTTACTGTTGAATCTTGAATCTGAATCATGGATAAAATTATGAACATAAGAAAAAATATAAATATAGTTTAGAATAATGGAGAATACAATTAGTAATGAAATGTTAACATTCTATCTTTTAATCCACTCACTATATCATTCATACATTAAGTTAAGTGTTAAATTAATGGTGTGGGGCCTTGTTGTTGAGTTAATCCTATTATAATTAGTACTGAACCAATAATAAGCAATACTAGAGCTTTGAAACAAATTTCACTTTAAACAATTGAAAAAAACATTTTTTTTAGAGAATTTAAGTCTTGAAACCTCAAATCTCAAATATCCTTAAAGATGTGAGAATTTGAGAGTCCCCAGTATAAATGTTGTAATTAATTCATTATAACAAAAACTTATAAGATCCAGTTTGCTATTTATAGTTTATATTATTTTTCCATTTTCAAAATTTTATTTTAGATTCACATTTGTTAAATAATGAATTTGACCTAACTGCTTAGTGTATTATCATTCACTAAAAAAAATTAAAACTACTAAAGTTTGCTATATGCTTTTCTTAAGCTTAGAACTTAATTTATAGTGCATATTAATCTTAACACTCTTACCAGTTATCTATTGATTTCCACTTGCGGCACCTACCTGTATAATTTTAAGCTTCCTGCGATTTACAAGGGCTCGTGCTTATTTATGTTTCTTTTCATCATCATTGGTGCCTCAGTATTTTTCCATTGTTGCTGCATAGCCATGCAGTTGGATACTAATAAGTTGATAGGCTGTAAGGAATAACCACAGCTATTGCTGCTGAATCTATGACAGCATTTTAATTTTTGTACGTCGCTAGTGTTTCATACATATACATGAGACACCAAAAAACCATGCTATGTTATCTTTTACTAGTACATTAAATTGAATCTCAAAATATTTTTTAAGTTGTTTATTAAATGTATTTTATACATGTAAAATAAAACCAAGTTGGGTCTTTTCCTAAAATTTATTTCCAGGCCATGTAAATAATTGTCTCTTGTTTTTTTAAAATTAGAATTAACAATATAAAAAAATACAAATTTGTATTAAGCAGTAGATGACATTGTTCTTTGCCTCTTTTTTTTTCTAGCCAGAAGACCCAAGTATACTATATAAATTTTTTTTAAATATATAAATAGCCAAAATTCCCATTTTAGAAAATTAATGTCCCTCAACAAGGTCCATGGATAAAGAGTTAAAATGTGTGTTTGATCTAGCTATAATGACAGTCATATTGTGATCAAAGGTAAATAGTTTAAATTTAAGAATGAAACACTTAGCCATTTTTTTGGTTGCTATTTTTAGAGGAAAAAAAATATTTTGTATACCAACTTTTTTTTTAAACCCTAATACAACTTTTTATTTAAAAAAATGCATTTATTCATTTTAGCACCAATCAGTCTCTCTATAACCAAATCACTATTTAAAATAAAAGTATGATACCCTATTTTGGCATTTTAATTGGTACATTTCCCCTTTAATACCATGTGTTTGTGTTTTCAGGCCTTACATCATCCTGCAGAAGACGGCAAGGAGCCTTATGGTCCAGCCTGCAGGGACTACTTTTGGCTACTTTGTCGTCTAGTCGATAGTCTACCTGATGAAGTAGTAAAGGGTGAGAATATTAGTTTTAACAATTGCTAAGCAACCCATATGTAAGAGTGATTAATAATTCTTTGTGTTGAAAAATTGGGTTAAACTTAGGCAATTGTGAAATCCACTTTTTCAGTTTAAGATAATATTTAGGAATGATAGTAAGAAAAAATTAAAAATGTCTCAAAGGTGTTTCGACTGAATTGAAGTAAGTAAGGACACCTTTTTTGCTGAAACCATTATCCCATGAAACGTGTGAAAAAATCCCATTTGAAATTTCTAAAATTGGTTTCGTGTTTAAAATAATTATTTTTATGTATTGTTTGAGCTAGTTACAAAATAGGCAAGCAGAGACAGTTAGACTACACCAATTAAATGAGAAGGAACTAAGGAAATGGGATTATTTTGGGGTACCTTAACATGCCCATTTTGGCATACATTATCTTGACAAACTCGGCTAGCTTTTTGATTATAGATCTATCACTTACAAAAAGAACAACCACCTTACCTTCCCCTTCTAACCCTCAAAAAGGGTAAGAAACTTCTGAAGAACAAATAATGAAAAAAACGGGAAACTCTTAAAGAATAAATAGTAGAAACAAAACTAAAACTATTAAGTTGAAGTAAATGAAACCATGCAAAACAAAATATACCACAAACTTTATTTTACAATATTATATACCTACAGTTCATATGACTAAACACACATTTTCAAGTTCATGAAATAAACCAATTCCAAGTTTTTTAACTAATTCTTAAATTTTTAAACTAAATTTGTGTTTATTATGAAATAGTCTACATAAATAACATTCCAATATCTATAACCATGACCATTGTAGGTTAAGTGAAAATATTTTATTTTACAGTACATAGAAATTAAAGAATTTATAAATTTCACTTCAGATGAAAATATTGATACATTAAATCTCATGTGTTATATTATTTTATCTCTGATTGCTTGTGATGGGTGAACATACAGATACTCCTATTTTCCTTTGTCAACTCATTTTATCTAGGGCTTATGTGGTAGATTGGAAAAATTGAATTATTATGTATCTATAGTTTTATTTGACAAAAATATATTATATAACAATGTGTAAGAATTTTGACTGAAATTTTAATATTTAGGAATTTAGAATTTTTTAAATGAACTATTTTAAACACTTAACACAATTTTTATCAGATAACCTGAACAGGTAATAAGACACAGTGCTTAGAAACATAAAAAACACAATTTTTAAAATGAAAATCATGTTTACTTGAGAAATTTTAAATAATGTTCATGTTTTATAAAAACTAAATTTTAAATATTTATCCAACACTAGCAGAAGTACCTGGTGTTTCATAGCTACCTGGGGTAACGCTTTTCTTTGTTTCAGACAGACATAAAAAAGTCTTCATTTTATTTATTCCAACCCAGGTTTTAATAAATTTAAAAAAATCCGATCAAAAATTTAAAATTCCAGCTTTGAGGTCTACATGTCTGTGCACAGGAGCCACTAATTTTAAAATTTCAGCTCTCTGCGGTTGGCAGATATCGCACAGCACTCATGACAGAGATACAAACAAATTCAAATAATGTATTGTCTCTAGTCATTAATGATAAACAAAATATCTGTATTTAAAAAAAAATATTTTAAATGTTGATAAAGATTATACACCCCCTTAGGCCCTTATACAGAGCGGCAAAGACATTAATTTTGTCTTTGTCTTTGATTTAAATTTACTAATATGATACTTGATATGACTACATTTATAAATAAAAGATAATTTTGTTGTTCAAAGCTTTGCTAGCTATGTACACTTAATTGTACGATACTGAATTTTTCCTTACCTCCATGTTATTCGCTTATGTACAAATGACAGCAAAAAGCCGATCCCCAAGCTACAGCTGGCTGTGGTATCAATGATACACATACAATGATGACACATTCATCAAAGATTCTGCCTTAAACTATGAGTAAAGAATGACCCTATTTATGTGACAATTCCTAGATAGCTCAGTAGTAGAGCATTGTTGATCTAAGCCAAGGGTCCTGGGGTCGATTCTCGGGTTTAGATATAATTTAAAATTTATGAATGAATTGAAATACTTTGATCAAACTTTGTTTACTCACATAATTCCCTGGGGTATTTTTCTTTTCATAAGGTTAAGATTGTATGAACTCAAAAATACAAGAATTTGTTTAATTTTGACCCTTGGTTAAAGAGGTTGTGGATAGATAGATAATCCAAAGATGTTATAAGATTATTGCACTAAATAAAAATTATGTATTAAATTGTACTGTATTGAAGGATATTATTAAACTTTACCTTTTAATCATTGACAGAACTTGGGTTCACTAGTAAATTATTTAGATTTGTGTTGAATTTACTTCTTTATGAATTGATTAAAACATGAAAAATTATAAATATAATAGGAAATAGAAACTATAACTTTTGTTGTTGTTATAATACTGTAATGATACTGTTTGGGACCCGTCTCATTTATTCAAAAAGTCATGTATGAAGTGTATTTTTCTTTAAAGAACTTTCCTTTTATTAAATTTTCCTGGAGAACCACGCATTTTCAGAAATAATTTCAATACAATACGTTTTAAAACTTTCTTTCTTTAAAAAAAAATTCAGTTCTATTTGAAAATCAGGCGATATGCTGGCTGCCTTTACCCAATGGGAAGCTAGCCTTCGCAACATCAGGTTGTCAGGAGTTATCCCATTAGTTGGTTTTAACATTGGTGACGAAGGGTAGGTCATATATAAGCTGCTTGTGTGTATAAATCCACAGAGAATTATAGAAATATAAAATCTCAGTGTGTAACAACACTATCTCTGGTTCTCCGCGTTAGTTTGTAAATGAACAAAAACTGTATTGTTTGTCAATTTTCTAGTAATAAAAGTGAAATAAACGAAATGAATCATGAACAAACTTTAATTTTTACTTATTTCAATCGAATAGCATACATTCAGATCATAATATAGTCGTGTGATGGCAAGTACGCAGTAAGGCATACACGCGTTATCATAATATAAAACAATATTACTATAATTACTGCCCAACCGTGTGGCATACACACATCCACATCATCATCATCATCATCATCATATAAAAAACAGAATCACTATATTACATTTTTAATAACACTCAGCTCAGCAGTTAAATTAATGGTCCGGGGTCTAGTTGAAAAATTTGCCCTATAACAATGTTTGTACCAAACCACCAAAATCAGTAATTATAGCCCTAAATCAAATCCCATTTAAAAAATTTGAAGGAAAACAAATGCCTTTTTTTTAAATCTATAACTTTCTTGGATCCTTGAATTTCAAGAGCCATATTTCTAAAATTATAATCTTTACTTATTTTTACAGAAAGTTTAGAAGACCCTCAATGCTGTGTTGTTGACATAGATGGGCTTGCGAGGAACCTAGCTAAATCCATTTTGTCTCGAGAATACTTGGAAGCGCGACATAACACAGTTGAAGATGATGGTTTGATTGGCTTGTTGAATCTTATGTCCAACGTTTTGAAGCACAATCCGCCATTCAAAACAAGCAAAGAAGGACACGAGTTTCTAACCCAGGTTTGACTTGTCATAGTTTCATTGTTTTCACTCTTGTTCGTTTTCTTACAATTCTTTTATACTATTAACACATGACTAGAGTCACATGTTTATGGTAAAAAAAAATCATTAAATTGAAAATAATTTTGTCTTGTATTTATTCAGTTCTGTTGTGGTTTCATTAATAACTTCACAACTCGTTTGGTCGCCAATTGGAAATGAAGGATATGGTTCAAAAATATCAACAATTATATTTAGATTTTGTTAACTTGACACTGCACTTTTGCTCATTGCAGGTATTTAACTTCTTGTTTGCTCTGCCAAATCCACGCAAACGCCATGTACCCAAGTGCAAGTCACAGCTATCCCGCTCTTCCACCTATGATTTGTTAGTGGAGCTTGTAAAAGGTGCAGCAGAAAACTACAACCATTTGCATGAGAAGCTATTGTGTCAGCACAAACCAGGTAACTTACATACAAGGGATCCATTAAAATTGTATTTAATGTGAGGGTGAAGGTATTGCAAATTAAGGTCAGATTTTAATTGAACTTTTTTTTAAATAAAATAACTCTTTGGATAAAAATATAAAACTGCTTCAGTAGAAACAAATAGTTTAGTTTCTACACAGAGTATTAATCTCAACAGTCCTTGAACATTATGACAATTGAACAAAAACATTTTAGATTACACTGAACAGATTGATTTATGTTCCAATGCACTAAGCCCATAAGGAATATTCCATAACTGTTGAAATTGTTTTGTTTAGAAAAATAAACTAAACACGAGGGGTGTGCAAAGTACACATATTTAGTTTGAAGCTAACTAACTGAATTCATGAAATATTTTCTAAGTTGAATTGAAATTTGAATATTTTTTGTTAATTGTTTTATACTTGATTAAATATCATATATCTATATAACTTTATACACCAAAATCAGTTAAATACTTTATTTCACAATTGTTTGTAAGATTTTATTCTGACGTGACAAATCAAGTGTGTGACTACTTCTACTATAGGAGACAGAATAAAGGAAGAAGATGTCACCTTTGTGCATTGGATTCTTCCCACATTTTTCCTCTTTCCCTAGGTGGACTTTCTTCATCAAATTGGTGACCTGGCGGTCTAGGGGTAAGGTGTCAGACTTCTATGCTGGCAGCCGGGGTTCAAACCTCGGTCCCAGTATAGATTTATCTGATTACCAAACCCTTCCTTCACCTCTGACAAGACATCTTGTGAATGTGGGGAATGCCAGGCCTCCACCGTGGTTCGGATTCCACGTTAAACTGTAGGTCCTCCATTTCATCTCACAATCACCCTACCATTACACATTAGCGTAAGTGCGTATAACCCGAACGGGTAGTAAGACGCAGTGCTAATAATAATAATCATCAAATTTATTCTTAGTAGTTTATTTTCCCTTTTTCTTTAGTTCTATCAATTTCCTTTATTATAAAATTATCTAGCCATTGGGCCACCTAATTTTTAAACATTTTATTTATTACTAATCATTCTGAATTTTGCAATTCTGTTTATTTGTCAGCAATTCCATTGAGAGCTATGAATCTAGAATCGCTGTAAAGATGGATACTCGATTCTCTCGATACCAATAAGAATCAAGGGTGTCAAAGAATCGAGTTTGACATCCCTAGTCAAGCCACTTTCACTCCACCTTAAGGTTTTCTAGATTTTATAGTATTGCTGTATATATATATATATATAAACCATTTCTCATCTATGTTTAGTTTTAATTTAAATGTATATAGTTTGTGTTTGAGATCAGAAAACAAGTTGATAAAAATCTGTGTTTACATAAGGCCCGCAATCACCATACCCATGGGACTACTGGCCTCATGAAGACGGCCGCTCGGACTGTGGCTATGTAGGCCTGACCAACCTAGGGGCCACTTGTTACATGGCTTCATGCATGCAACACCTCTACATGATGCCCCAGGCCCGCACGTCCATCTTAAGGGCCAAGTGTGACAATAATAGTAAACATGAACAAACGCTTCGGGAACTGCAGAGGATGTTTGCTTACCTTCTGGTTAGTTCACTTAGAGTTGACATTAACTCTAGTCACTTGAGGGGGATTGATAGTGTATCAAGTATTTCAGACTTAGAATTACATCTGTTTCTGTTTCCAGCCTCTAGCCTTCTCTAAGAATTTTTTTTTTTAATATATATNACTCGGAACTTTGGCTTAGTGCATCATTGCTCTATCACTGAACTATCAGGGAATTGTATTGTGCTCAAGGTCATTCTTTACTCATATTTTAAGGCAGATTCTATGATGGATTTATGGATATAATCTGCTACTAAGAGCTATTATTGATATCACAGCCACCATTGACTGGGTTGTGGCTACATGCTGCTAATAGTACTATTGAATTGAACTTTTCTTATATAGGAATAGACTGGAATGACATTTTTACTGCAGGTCTGGAATGGGATGGTAAAGAGTCAAAATATCAGGATTGGGAACAGGAAGCGATAATCTTAGATTAATAATATATTTTGATCACTGTTCACAAGTCATTGAAGTTGTAATTTTCTATTCAAAGCCAGCTTTTTTGTACACATTATTAAATGCTTTTCTCTTGCACTTTAACAAGATTTCTCACTCTCTAGCACCCACACACACATACACACAAACTTTGTATTTACGAGTGCCTTAGCCACCAGACGCCCCCCAGTTTTCTACAGAAAAGAGAAGGCTGTCTACAAAATATATTAACAGTGATGAGTCAGCAGTACCTGCTGTAACAAGATATGTGCTTTGCTTCTACCCAAAACTTTACAGCAAATAGCCAATCCCCCCTACGGGAAGGGGTAAATTTCCTACCTTTTCCATAGCATTCGGGTTCCTATACACCTCACGGCACCGATTTCTGAATACCATCTTGATAAAATGAAATCACCTGTGAAGACAGCCAATGTTGCATGGTTATTTTGACTTTGCCATTGTCATTTAGCGCTGACCGGCAAGGAACCACTTCAAATGCAGGAAGAGTTGAAAATCCTTTGGCACTAAGTTTGGATTGAAGGGAGGAAGATTCATTTTTTTCCCTAACCAAATGGTGTGATGAACTCTTGGTCTTGATGAGCAGTGTTTGGCCTAGCATTAATGTGAAGCAACACAACACTGTGAATGAGCATGCCTCACCTTTGGTTTTGGATCACGCAACACAATTTCTTCAAGGCCTCACAAAAGGATACAGCATTTATTGTTGTGGCATTAAATCAACAAGCAAAACACCCTTTCTGTTCCTAAAAACAGTGCACACAATTTTTTGTGTTGAAATTGTCTGCTTTTCCAGAGATGTGGTATTCCTGCACTTTATGGAGTGCTGTTTTGATTCCGGTGTAATTTGAGATACCCATGTGTCATCACCATTGACCATGTGGCTTAGAAAATGATCATCTTCTTACTGTATCTTGTGAGAGAATTCAAAGCACTGCCAAGTCATTTGCTTTTGTGCACTTCAAAGAGCATTTTTGGCACCCAAAATGAGCATAATCCCTCATAACTTAAACTATCTGTCACAAGATCATACAGTATGATCTTGAAATTTATAGAAATTCACAAGAAAGTGACGAAATCATAAACCGTGTATTTTCACAAATCTTTTCATTGATTTTATACACCAAATCATAATTAATGACAAATGGCTGTCCACTCCATGATTCATCATGGACGTTTTCACATGTTTCGATAAATTGTCCAACCCATAGGCTGGAAACAGTAATGTCTGTTGTGTAGTGTTGGAGGATTGCAGTATGGGGAAACCTGTTTTCAAGAGATTGTTGAGTTTGTGGAGTCCAGGGTGGTGTGCAGTGACCAGAGGGCTGATGTTATTTGTTCCTGTTGATGTTGTGCCCCCACTTTTATTAATTTATAAATTAATATGTTTTCTTTCAACAAAATTACAATAAGGTTTTCACAGGTTACAAGTCTACAACATAGGGAAATTAAGATTCCTACAATTTAATTGTCTCTGTCAATGCCAACAACATGACAAATTCGACATTTCCACATTGAGATTTTAAGGCCCTCTGCTTGCGAAAACTTAATTTAAATTAGTTTTCTTTACATTTCTTTAACTTATTATTATTAGCCAGCTTTGTTAGGATATAAAGAGAAAAGTACGCATCAAATAAACATTTAATGGGAAACCGCCATTTTGTTTCAAGTTTCGTGCATACTATATCCTTTCAATTTTTTTAATATCTGTTTGCAGTTATGTAGTTAATAATTTATAAATTGTGCTATGAGGTAAATACATATTATAATTTCATTTGTGAATGTTTATTAATAGTGTTATTTTACATTTATACAAATGGAAGTGAAAAAGAATCTAAGATGTCCGACGAAGAAATGGTTGATGAGCCTATACCTCAACTAAACTTGCAGGCAAGCTGTGTCAGTAGTTCTACAGAAACTACCACGAGTCTGAAAAATATGACTAGTGATGTTTATTTTTTTGATTTCTGAGTAATGCTTAGCATTTTCACCCTAAATTTATATTAAATTTATAAACAAACTGACAATTAGGGGATAAAAATTACAAACTAGATAATTATTTTACTATAAGATTAGCCACTCACCATCTTTAATAAGAGGTGTTTTGAATCCACTACTTTAAAAGTACAATTTTTCATGTTACTTATGAATCCTGATTCTGAATCAAACATAGTTGACATGAAGAGGTTTACTTTAGTTTAATAAATAAATCTTTTGGTTGTTTTATATCTATATGATGTTTATTTAGGAAAGTGAAAGGAAAGCTTACAATCCTCGAAGTTTTTGCAAAGTGTACACTATGGACCACCAACCTCTGAACACAGGAGAACAGAAGGACATGGCCGAGTTCTTCATTGACCTTGTTTCAAAACTTGAAGAAATGACACCTGAGCTGAAAAAGCTAGTCAAGACATTGTTTGGGGGCGTCATTAGCAATAACGTTGTGTCTCTGGTATGTTATTCTTTTGAGATTTGGTTTTTAGTATAATACATAATAGCGTAAGATACAGAAATAAGATTGTATAAAACCAACACAGTTCACTTTACACGGTTGTCACTGGGCAAAGAGGCGGTTGTTACCTTTTTGTAAAAGGGCGGCAGTATATATTGTGAACCAGGGATTAAGTATAATAGATTTTCCTTAAGTGGCAGTCTTGATATCATTGTAAAGTGTGAACTGTGTAACTCTCTTTTTAATTATTTTTCTTTGTTTTCATATTACTTATAAATACCAATTTTTAATTTTAATTGTATGGAAAAACATGATAAACATAAGAGATTAACTTTTTTTTTTTTCCAATTCTGATTGCTTTTACATTAATTCTTAAGGCTTTGATTTGAATCCACATGAAGGGTACAGGGGAACAGGGAAGAAAGTCACACTACACACATTTTCTAAGACAATAATGTATACAATATCTCGAACCTCATAAAGACCTCCAGCAAATACTTTTTTTTAACTAATTTATCTGGCAGAGACCTCTTTTAACCATAACCTAAAATGCATGAGAAATGTTTCATGATTGTTTAACAGATTGCAGCACTAACTGAATTGGACCCCTGTACCCTCCACATGAATTCAAGTGTTAAATTAACTGTCTGGGTTGGTGTTAGGTCGAATCCACTATTTTACAAATTCAGATCTCGAATTTACCTTTGAATCTCAAATCTAAATTCAAATTTTGTAAAAATTTATGAACATAGAAAGAAATATAATATATAATAATACAAATTATAACTAAATGTCAACATTCTTTCTTACAAACCATTCACTATAGAATTAATACACTCAGTTAAATGTTAAATTTTACTTGATTGTTAAGTTTATCCTATAGCTATAATTGGTTCTCAACCACCAATAGGCAGTATTTGAGCTCTAAAGCAAATATCACTTGGTTTTTATTTTCTTAGTCTTGGATTCAAAGTTTTGTCGAATCCTCAAATTCCAAATATCCTTAATGATTTGAGGTTCCCATCACTAATCATAATAACTCTGAGGAATGTTATTTTAATCCTTGAATGCCATTTAGGTTTGAAAGGAGCCATCCCTAATTATTTAATTTCTGCTTCAGGACTGTGACCATGTTAGCCGCACTCTGGAGGAGTTTTACACAGTGCGTTGTCAAGTGGCAGACATGAGGAACCTGTATGAGTCCCTGAACGAAGTGACTGTGAAAGACACTCTTGAGGGCGACAATATGTACACCTGCTCGCAATGTGGCAAGAAGGTCAGGGCCGAGAAAAGGTGAGCTTCATATGAGACTAGCAGATGTACCCACCGTTTCTTGGAGTGACACTTATCGACTTCAAACCTGCAGAAAAAAAATCTCTTTATTTTATTTCCTCCAACCCAGTTTTTAATTTAATAAAAATCTTATCAAAAGTTTAAATTCCAGTTTCAAGGTGCACATCGCCTAATATAATTGTGAAATTTCAGCTCTCTGTGTGTGGTAGGTATCACGCAATGCTCATGACAGACACACAAACAAACTCGTCATTTTATTCATATACATATATGATAACTAGACACATTGAATCTTTGTGAGACGAATTTTTACAAACTTAGCTAAAATGATTATCATAACATATTTAAAGTGTATTGGAGCATTTAAAATAATGTATTGTACATATGCAAAAATAAAACAAAAACTAAATTTTATTGTGAAATTGACTTGCTGGCCTTTTAAAATAAAGGTCAATTTTGTTGATTCATTTATAAATAAATAATATCGAACTATGCAAATATTTCACAATAGTGTATTTAATATATATATCTCAACTTCACTATAGCAGTTCTCTTCTTGATATTCCTAGAACTAATAAAAGTTCCCTTAACCAAAGAACATTGGTAAAAGAAGTAAAATAAAGATATGAACTTGTTATTTTAACAAACATATTGTGACCAAAAGTGACTATTTAAATATTAAGAAGAAGTTGAGCATTATTTTTGCTATCCAAAGCACCATCCACTTAAATTTTAGTTAATTCATTGGAACTTTTAACTGAAGAAAACATTTTATTTACCAACTTTGTACACTGAAATACTAACGTTTATTTAACAAAAGCCAATAAATTTATGTACCACATATCAGGGTATTTACTTATAAGTTATAACTAGAGTCAGGGCCATCAGAAGAACAGTATGTTTGTCCATAGTATCAGGCTTAAAGTGTTAAACCAGGGTAAACTGATACATATATTTTAGTTGTTTCCACTACTAAAAATAGTTCTTACTTTTGGTAGTTTGAGGAGCTTTGGCTCTGATAATTAGAAATAATATATAAAGTAGAGATGTCAAAATATCTGGTTTTTTTCGATTCTGATTCTTGCACATTTCCTTTTTCATTATTTTTCCAAGCATTATTGCATATAAAATCTGACGTTTCTGATACCCTAATACCTCCACAATGCGAAACTTGGCCTCAATCATTACTACACATGTTGTTTGAAACTTTAATCTCATAGTCTTATAAATATTTACTAAACATCAAAACCAAGAATTCAAATAAATTCAAAATTAATACAATAAATTGCAGTTTTTAAAACGGAAAGAACACATTTCACACGTTACAAAATTTTTAAGTCATCCGCCATAACTGATCCTATGCATGTTAATTCATCAGAAATTAGTGATAAAGTTTTGGCAATGATATATCGATAATCTAGTGTATTAAAATAAATATAAAAGCTTTTTGCTTCATTTTTATTAACTCTGTCGATTTTCGTTATATTTTTATTAAACTTGTCATATTCAAAGAGATAAATGAAACATTCATAATTGAAAACCGACAAAGAATATAATTACGAGAGAGCAGCCATTTTAATTTGATAGAAACATCGTAGCTTTTATATACATGATGTGATATATCAATTAATGAAAGATATATCGATACATTACAGAGAATTGCCATCCCTAGTCTATTACATTCAATATAACAATATTCTTAGTGCTGCTATCTATACAGTGATGTCATAACTGAAAAACAGTCATCTGTGGACAGTCAACCTTACCGTTCAACCAAAAGCATCAGTCTACTCTCTTGACCTGATGAAGCTGTCTGTGACAGTGAAAGCTTGTCCTTGAAAATGTGTTTATGTGTTTTTTTAGTGTTATATTTATACAATTTCTACTCCAGTATCACCTAGGTAAGTGTGCTGGCTATCCCTCCTAATTTAAACCATAGTCTATTATATATTGATTATTTGTTTAGAATTGATTCATATATTCTGACAGTCTCTCTTAACTATTACTTTTTTTTAAACATATCGAAGTTAAGTTTTTACCTCTTGTTACGGTCATAATGTCAGGTCGTATTATATTCGAGACCATTTATTTTTCATGTAGATCACCTCAAAATGTTAGGGTCGTACTATATTCGGGCCATTATGTTATCTTTACAATTTGCCGGTATTTAAGGAAGCGGCAACTAAACTAATATGAGAGTTGATCAATTATCACCTATTTTAAATGTTGTTTTGCTTAGTTGCCAATTTTATTGAAAGTAGAGAGAATCGTAATATTAAGATCATTTCTTGATTCTTTTGATACGAGTAAGAATTGAGTTTGACAGCCCTAACATAAAGTATTCAATTACATAGTTTCTTGTATTAGTTCATTATATACTTCTAAGTCAAATTATCACTAAAACAATTCAATTATTTCATAACTTTCATATGAATATTAATACATAATGTACACACCATTTGTCATAAAGGGTAAATGTATGGCCTTATCTTTTAAGCCATGCTATAATGGAACAATTTAAGGTAAACTTGCTGCCTTTAAGGGTAAATGAAGGGTATAGCTCAGAATGGCAATAATTGAACTTTAATTATTATTTTGTGTGTCGATACTTTTAAGCCAGAATTTTTTGGAAGGGAAGTCGAAGTTTTCGAAGCTTGGTGCACCCTTACATCATCTACATATTCAAATGTTTGTGCAGTATTTTAATTTTATAACCTTTTCTAAGTCACTAATAGCCATTTTATTTCCATTAGATTAAAGTGTACTAAGACAAGCTTTATTAAAGTAGAACATGAAGTACCATACTAACAAAAAAAAAAATGTTTTCCCTGAAATGTGTTGCAGAGCTTGTTTCAAGAAGCTGCCCCACATTTTATGTTTCAACACAATGCGTTATACGTTCAATATGGTCACAATGCTGAAAGAGAAAGTAAACACTCATTTCTCTTTTCCTCTTCGCCTCGACATGTCTGGCTATGTTGAGAAACAGCTTATGCCTCACAGATACCAAGGTAGGTAGGCTTATACTTATTTTTCAGATTTATGATATTTCTAATCGATAACCTACCCATTTATTTCAATTAAAAGATAAATATATGAGGAATCTAATAATAAATTAGAATATTATGGCAACTTGATCATGAAAGGATTAAACTTTAACACAATCATACAATTTAAATGCATATGTAGATGGAAAATAAATATGCATTTTTCAATCTTTTAGAATTTTTGAAAGGAAAATGTAAACATAAAAATGGTTCCATTTTATTAATTTTTAAATTGTAAGTTTTCCATCATCATCGTCGTCGTCGTCGTCGTGAACTTTTTCCAGACAGTGGCTGGGTTTGTTTGGAACTTAAGCCTCTCTAACATATTCTTTTCGTCACCAACTCTCCTCCTTCACCCTGATCCAGTCCTATTCTTTCCCCACCACACTTCTCTTCACTCCCTTCAATAACCTGTCTCTTGGTTTTCCTCTTGGTCTCCTGATCCCTACTTTAGTACTCAACATCTTTGGTTTCCTCTCCTCTTCCATTCTCCTCACATGGTTGCAACAGCCTAGTTGTGATTTCTCTATCCTGTCCTGGTTCACCCTTAACTATCTCTTTCACCCTCTCATTCCTGATATTATCCATTCTTGTCACTTCTTTAGTACTTCTCAGAAATTTCATTTCACTAGCTTGAATGCTTCTATCCCGCTCCTTCATTACCCACGTTTCCGCTGCGTATGTTAATATTGATACATATTCTGTCGTGTAGATCACTCCTTTACACTTCCTGGACATACTTCCATATGAAAACTAATTAATATTTGGTCTAACTAATGTTGACATTTTCTCTAAGTTAAACAAGGTCTCACTCACACACAAATTAATGCCATCCCCTGGACTCTAGGAAAGGTGAGAAACATATTACGTCTCACGGCCCAAGGACTTGTGTCGGTCCGTGTGAAAAGTTCACTTGTGGGCTTATGTATCACAGAGGGGCTCAACGTGTTAAAACTAGCTAACTTTAACAATTATTATCTCTTTAAGGAAACCCTCTTTTTACTTTTTGAGGTTTATATTTGGAATAATATATTGTCTCTTAAATTAAACACAATATATTGAACACAATAAGTTGAAATATGACACCTGGACACAAGAATTTAACCCACAGGAATCGAACCAAGGATATTAGGTTTAGTACATCAATGCTCTACCATTAATCTATCCAGGATTCATCCATTCCTCATGAATATTCTCTCACTCTAAGTCTTAAGTCTGCGAACTAATCAAATTAATTTAATTGTGGTCTCCTCCATCTACATACTGCCAGTGCCATAATTAAGATGAATTGCAGCTTGTGTGTTGATATTAATTGAAATTACATTGTATTGCGTACTTGTCAGCATAACAGCCCTCCCTAGTTTCAGATGGATGTGGTATATTTTAGCTCACAATTACTATTGTTCATTAATATATAACTAATGATTCCACATGTCCATTACACACTTTGCCTTAAACTATGTGTGAATAATGACCTTGACCACGGAACAAATCCTGGATAGCTCAGTGGTAGAGCATTGGCGGTGCTAAGTCAAAGGTCCCGGGCTCATTTCCTGTGTACAGGTGTACAATTCAAATCATTTGAAATTGTGTTCCCCTTCATATAATTGTAATTACAAGAGAGTGCCGTAATTACAATTATTTGCTACCGGTGTTGATTTCAGAGGAGAAGAGGAAGTCTCAGCTAAGAAAGTCTGAGCTTGCTAAGGAAGGGAAGGAGGAAGGGGAGGATGGAAGTGGTGACGCAGGCAAGAGTGTGGAGACTCTGAGGACTTTAATGAGTGCTATGAGTATGACCTGATAGGAGTGACAGTGCATACGGGCACGGCCGATGGGGGACACTACTACAGTTTCATCAGGGACCGTACCACCAACAACAGAGATACATGGTTCTTGTTTAACGATGCCGAGGTCAAGCCTTTCGACCCCAATCAGATTGCCGCCGAGTGTTTTGGAGGAGAGATGACGGTGAGAAACTGGGGTTTGAATGCAATCAATACAAAAATTTTAGTCCTGGACCTTCCAATTGAACACCTTGCAGCTCATAAAAGTCCAAGATATTCCTTCCCAATATTAAGATTGTGTAGATTTGTTATTTAAAATCTAATTATGAATATAACCAAGATTTGTATATGATTCAAGTTTCCGAATCTTATTATTAGAAATTTCAAATCCAATTTAAAATTCAAAAACCTTTCAATGATTTTTGACTTTTGTAGACATTAAAATTAGGGGTCTTCGAGCACCAATTTTTACTTTCTCGCTATCTTACAACTACCTAGCTAATGTTACAACCCATGAGGACCCGATATCGATATTTTTTATTGGTCCAAATATACAAATGAAGACGTTAATTCTTTAAAAATAAAATTATGAAATTTAAAACCATCTGTCAAAAAAATGTTTTGCGTATGTATAGCGCAATTTTTTCTTGGGTTCGCTAGTGTATATGAATTTTGAGTGTGTATCTCCAGTTTTTAAACAAGAGAGTGAGAAAGTTTGTGTGAGTTCTGCACCATTTATTTTCATTCAAGTCGATCTCAAGTAGGCTTTTAATGAAGCTTTCAAGTATCAAGTCAAGATTGGGATTAATAAAGATATAATTTTAAAACTTCGTTATTGAAACAAAAAACAAATAGGTATTAAAGTTACTAAAAAATGTGTTTTAGGAAAATATCAATACAATATATCAAGAAGAAAAGTAAAAGTGAAAGTATTTATTAATGATTCAAACTCTAAATTATTTATATATGATTATAAATGTTCACCATTTTCAAATTGCACACCCCAATTTGTTTTAAATTATTGAAATGAAAAGTATAGAAATGTATTTCATATTCATACAACAATGAAAATTAATAAAAAAATAGAGAAAGACAAACTAATTTAGTTAAAATAGATTTTATCTTTACTTATTTTTTTATCACTTCTCACTATTGTATAATCATTCAGCCATTTCGATTCCTCATGGCTAAACATAAAATACTTTTATATCATTATATCAACACCTCTCAGACTCTCATTTTTAAGTGTTCGTTTAAATGTCACGTTAGCTAAAAATATAATTTTGACCTGAATGGGGAACACTTTAAGAATTTAATAGCGCAAATGTAAATCCATATGGTAAGTAATGTTTTTGAAATCTTAAATGTCCATAGAGTAAAACCTATGATTCTGTGACGGACAAGTTCATGGACTTCAGTTTTGAGAAGACGAACAGTGCTTACATGCTTTTCTACGAGTGGTGCAGCCGCGGAGGAGAGCAGCGAGGATCCCGGGAGGAAGCTGTTGTCGAGATGCCGGTCGAGTGTAAACAGGGCTCTGTCTCCACATTCGAGCTGAGTAAAGAGCTAGAAGACTGGATCTGGCAGGATAACATGCACTTCCTTAAGGATAAAAACATCTTTGAGCACACCTACTTCAAGTGAGTCGAGTCACTATTCATTCTGAGAGGGGATTTTTTGTGCCTCAGGCTGGATAGAATTTTTTTTATTTATCTTTTTAAGGAAAACTTCTTCATTTTTTGAAATACATTTTGTTGTATACAAGCAATTATTATTATTATTTAGATGGACATTAGTTTAACTATTATGGTATATTTCATTCCACTTCAGTTTTTGTGTACAGTCTTAACTACCCATATTTGCCTATACAACATTGTCATGTAATATATTGAATTTTTTTCTAACCTCTAGGAAACTTTTCACCACATTTTACATGTTCCTTTCTAAGTGTCCTATCATTCTTCGCATAGTGCGTTTCAAATTCCCTTCTGATGAGTTCGATAGAATGAAACCGAGGTTGAGGTATTGGGCACTAACAATCGATTTTCTTCAAGAGTCAACCATTACCTCTTTGTCCAATGGCAACAATGTAAAGTGTGAACTGTGTTCTTCTTTACATTATAAAAGCCATATTGTGTTCATTCCTTTTTTGCGTTTCTCTTCACCTTTCCTCCAAATATAGAACAATTACCTCATAGACCAAAAAGAGATTATCCTTATAGAGGCATATCAATTTTAAATGGCAAACACTAAGTATGGAAACATATCAACATACATTCTTCTTTTATTAGATGATAAATGACAACCTGGACACTAGAACCGAACTCGGGACTTTTGGCTTTGAGTGCCAATGCTTTCTCTACCACTGAACCAGTCTTGTTTGTCTTTAAATCTAGGGCCATCTTTCACCAGTTGTTGGTGTATTGGCTCTATGTGGTAAATTCTTGTTGACATTTGTAAACATATTTAGTGTATCTAAAAATGTTAACCAAGGGAGCGAAGGAAATTTTTGGTGTCAAAAAGCCAAGAGAATGGCCGTTTGGGGTCAAAAGTCCAAGAGATTTGCCGTTAATCTCAGACTTTGAATTTTTCGAATCTTTGCACACCCATATAATTCGCTTTCCTTGTTCACATGTTAAACCCATTTCCTTAATTATACAGTGTTTTCACATCATATTTCAAACATTGTTAGACCATCTCTTATGTCTCTTGTTACAGCTTCATGTGGCAGGTTTGCGGCTACATACCCCAAACACTCCTCAGTCAAGACCCAGATATCACAGAAATGGCTGCTCAATTATCTACTTCATTCTTTATAGAGACTTTCATTCATGCTAAAGAAAAGGTGAGTTTGTACCCTTAACATTATCTCACGAATAACAATCATTAAACTGTTATTAGTGTAGACTAGTAGTGGGCCCCTCAAAATAAGCTGTTATGACTATAGACTAGTGTTGGGTCCCTTGAAATAAACTGATATTAGTATAGGCTAATGGTGGGCCCCTCAAATCTTCAAATCCCACAAATTCTCAATGATAGTCAAAATTTTAGAATTCTCAATATGAGATTTAGAAAAAATGAGTTTGAATATGTGTTTAGAGCTATTATATACACACACACTAGTGGTTTATACAAACAAAATTATAGGACATACCTAACAACTAGACCTCAGACCATTAATTTCTTACTATTTAATGTGAGCAAAGTCAGAATTGAAAAATAATAGCAATCAATTGTAGGGAAAAAACACTTTTTGCATATTATGGTTTCAAATATTCAAATTTGAGAGAGTAGATTCGACCCATCCCTAATTTATGTACATATTTTAGTTTAAATTTATAAATAATCTTTTTTTAAATAGGCATACTATGAGAAAATTAACTTCTTTAAACAAAAATTAAAAAATCTTAAAATAGTCTGTTAAAAAAATCAAATAAACATCACTTTTTAAACCTATACCTATATATGAAATTCAAATCTAAGGATTTGCACGAATTTGAAATCTTTGTTATTTGATTGCTTCAGCCTACGATGGTCCAGTGGGTGGAACTCCTAACCAAGCAGTTTAACCAATCACAAGCAGCTTGCGAGTGGTTCCTGGACCATATGGCTCAGGAGGAGTGGTGGCCGGTGCAGATACTTATCAAGTGCCCCAACCAAATGGTCAGACAAATGTTCCAAAGGCTCTGCATCCATGTTATTCAGAGGTTAAGGTAGGGCAGCTGTTGATTAACTTTATTTTATAAGTGTATAGAATCTCACAAGAACTTACTAACAAATTATGTTCTATCAGCTCAAAAGGTGCGATAGAGACCTCACATTTCACGATCTTGAGAAATGCAACTTTTTTTTAATCTGCGTTTTAAGCTTTAAACAGCTTTTTTCAGTTTTGAAATCTTTTTTAATCATTTTTGTACTGTGAATTTAGACAAAATGTATTGGTTTTATCACAAACTTAAACATTTTAAACTGAAAAGTTATAAAAAATTGTAAAGTTGAAAAAATATATGTTCAATTGTGAAGTCACTTTTCAGCTCAAAGTTTAAATAAACTATTAACAAGAACTTAATTTCACAGACAGAGTGGTGTTTTTCTATTTTTTAAGAAATGGTCCAGTCACCTTTGAAATAAAAAAGTGCATGTTTCATAGTAATTAATAAGTCAACAGATATGAATGAAATTTTCTGCAATGTTTCTTTATATGATATATCTCTAAGTTTACTCATTAAGAATGTTTACCAGTTAATATATATTTTTAAATTCATAGCAATCAAATTTTTATCCAAAATAAATTAGAAAATGAAGGATAAAATTATGAAGAAAAAAAACTTGTATGGGTTTTTGGGATCACCAACTATTATTTTGACATTGTAATTTCAAAATTAAATATGACTGATCCAAAATGCCTTGCATACTACTAGTTTGGGTTATACCCTAGCTACAAAATAAGATAGAGCTATTTGAATTTTAACGCTTTAGAACAAAAAGCAAGTTTTTAAAAAACTGTTCATATTTAAGGGGCTGCATTTTAAAAAAAATTGTAATTTATTTCACCACATAAATCTTACAGTTTGATATTTTGAAAATACAATTTGATAAAGTGAACTTAATTAAACAAATATTGTATGTATTGTATCAAGGATTCAAGGATAGGTAAGTATGGAGAAAGTTAGTGAGGTTAGAATAAGTATAGAGTTTTTTTGTAGATATTTGCACAGTTTCTTGCCTACTCCATAAGGGAACGGCATAATTAACCATGTATGTAATTGCATCAATTTATCGAAAATAAGTTCTAAAATTAATATCATCTAGTCTAGCTATCAATAAAATTTATTGTTTAATTCAATAATGATTAAAATGTGATAATTAAGATTTAATAAATGGTTTGGTAAGCCAGAAGTATAAACTTTTTAGTATAATTGTGTTTTTTCGTTTAGTCTACTCATTCAGATGATGTAAAGAATTTAATGTCACATGGCACATGCTCGCAACATCAAAACACACTTGATCTGCTTACTTCAAATTTCATGCACATTTTGAAATATTCTGGCTTAGTCACTTTATCCCTAATTATAAACCAAAAATATGTTTATAATGTAAAATTTTCTGGTCTTTCACATATTGGGTTTTTTTTGGGGGGTAGGGGGGGGGCAAAATCATGACGCTATTTATAAATATATTTTTCAGCCTACATTGTTAAATAAAGAATATTGTAAAATAATTAACGCATTAAATTTTCATCAACTTAGAAATTTTTCTGAAGGAAAAGACCTTACATTTACTGTCAATTCCCAATATTTTTTTCTCCTAGATGTATAATCATGTCATCACAGTAATGATGATGTCATGGTTTTGCTTTAAAAGATATTTTTTTTTAGACTGAAGTTTGATCCGAAGCTCTGAATTTTGATTTCATCCTTAAGTAAAAATAGTAGAATAAGTCAAATCTTTGAGTCCCAAATATTCTTAAAGATTTAATCATTCAACGATGCAATGGGCCCTTCTATAGTCTGTTATTGTTACAACTGTTTAACAAATGTTTTAATATTTCAGACAAAATCAAGCCCCGCTCTATTTGAAAACTGACTCTGATGACGAAGAGTCAGGGGAGACTGCGAAAATTGGCTCTCATTCTTGTGTCACCAGATTTATTAGGATGCTCCTTTTACTCGTGAGTACTATCTTCTCTCTGTTCCATTCATTGTATGAAAAGTCAATATGGAAAAACAAAGTGTGGACTGTTTAGTATAAAATATATAGCATTTACCTTTTTTTATGTTACCACTAGAAATAATAGGAGATTGGGTTTCTTTGCTTCTCTTTTTGAAAGCACAATATTTTTTTAAAAGTCACTTGTTGGAGAATGGTGCCCAATCATACAAAATCAACCACCTATATGTGTGTTTCAGTTACCCTTTTTTTTTACCTACACACATTAAAGTCAGATGATTTCAACTTCCTCGTCATTTGTTTACTTATAACTAGGGATGAGCCCTCGAATCCTTCAAATTCCTAACCAAACAAATAACATTTCATCTCCCATTTGAGTTTATTGGTTTCCTTTTTTAGGAAGTCGAGTTGCACGTTTCACACTCATGATGATTTGAGGAAATTTCAAATTTGAGACTCAAATCCTTAAAAAAATATATATATATTTTTCAACTTTTTATGTGTTAAACTTTAATAGAGCTTATTGGTGGTTCCCATCCAATATTATAATGATACGAGCAACTCAACAACAAGGCCCTAGACCAGTAAATTAGCACTTAACTGATTGCATGAATGTTATAATGAATGGATTATAAGAAAGAATGTTAACATTTAGTTACTATTTATATTTTCTATTATATAGTTTTATTTCCTTTAGTGTGCATAATTTTTTCCATTATTAAGGGATTTGAGGGTAATTTGGAGATTTGGATTAGTTAATTAGTGGATTCGACCCGACTTTTAACACATTCTTTCCTATTCCTTCTAAGCTATAAAAATAGTGGGAAACCCTCGAAGAACTAATAGAATAAAAAACGAAGGAAATTTAAAAGAAATTTCATAAAGCATGGGTTAGTCATACCATATTGTAAAAAAAAAAAGAAGTTATTTCAAAATAAAATATAGTTGAGAGGACTAAAAACTATTCTTGACAATTTAGTGGTGATTGATATATTTAATAAACACTCTTCTTTCCAAATATGTTCACTGAAAAACATTTTTACATAAATATTAATCATATTTATAAATAATTTTTATGAATAAGTAATAATATTGTGCATACAAAAACCATATCTTTGAATAGTTAAGGAAAAAATTGATTTTTATTGATTTTTATTGATATCAAAATAATCTTAACTATCACAATTTTGATCCCTCTGTAATCTCAGTAAATTAAACTTATGCCACTGAAACGAGTTGGAAATATTCGAATTGGCTAAATCTCCATAGTGCCCATTAAGGCCTTTTAAAAAAAATGCTTTTTCACTTCTTATTGTATCTGAAAAGATGATATATTTTTTATTGTTAGGGTTGAATTCATTGAAAATGATGAAATTGTAAATGTTGAGGAATCAACAATCAAGTATTGAAAATTGATGTTATAAATTTAAGAATCAAATTAAAAACATGAATTATGGTAACCTCTCTAATTTAGGATAATTTATGTTTGTATAGGTAGTAAGAAAAGTAGGGATGTGAGAGACTCAAAAATATCTCATAAATTCTAGAAGAAAAATTAATATTGATCTCGCCTCGAAAGTTGAGAAAGAATCTTGATAATTTGAGAAATAAAAAAAGGAAATTAATGGTCCTAAGGAATTAAAGAACCAAACCGTGAATTTATTATTTCCAATAATATCTTAATAACCCATAAAGTGGGCCCCATTTACCCCTCCCCCTCCCATTTTCCAAAATAGCTTTCATTAAGAAATGTCTTGGTTATAGAATATTAATTTTAAAAATCAAACTTTAACTATATAAGCTGTTACACTACAAAATTAAATTATAAATGGTGTTCATTATAACTACCTATCACTATTTTACTGATTTCATTTAAAATGTTTGAGTTATATCTCGAGTGTTTTAATTAACTATAAGACAATCTAAAGCAAGCACCAGATTAAATGTTAAAAAGAAACTCTATAAACTTTATATTTACTTTACTAAACATAATTTACATTTTTATACTTTTAAAGGATGTTTTCTTGTCTTGTTCTTGTGTCTCAATACTCTTTTATATTCCAGTCTCGAGATAGTCTCAAATTAAAAAACTTTTCTCGCACATCCCTAAAGCAAAGCAATCATAGCCTGCATATAGACAGAGAAGAGTTACAGCAGATATCATTGTTGTTGAGGACAATGCTACACCTTTTATTTGTACTGTCATTAACAATTTTTTCTTTATTTCTTCCTTATAAAGCTTTCTTGATTATGTCCATATCCTCACAGTGTACTTTGAAAGCAGCCGATTCGACAATTGGTACAGCTCGTATAGTTCACTAGTGCTCTAAGGGTAAGGCCTTAACACATGTCTATTGGGCTGTAAGAAGTTAAATGGAAGAACTAGAGTATGCTGATAATTGGCAACCAACCAAAATTGTTTATTGACTCTTTAGGTTTCATAGTCAATGTTTTTACTGTGCAACTTTCTCAAAGCTGTGCAAGGATGCTGTAAGAGATAAAGATTTTTTTTAAATGTAATTATATTTGAAATAAGGGAATACCTATCAATAGTTTGAGCTTCTCTGTCATCCTATTTCTTATCTTGTTCTAGATGGAGCATGGCGCAAAGGCTCATCTGAAACATCTTAGTGAATATTTTGCATTCCTGAATGAATTTAGCAAAATGGGGGAAGAAGAGAGTCAGTTTCTTATATCTGTCCACGCCATCTCTTCCATGGTTAATTTTTATCTTGGACAAAAAGCCCAGGACTATGTGAGTATTGTCGTATATTTGACTGACAGTGGTGGCTGTGTGAACAAGTTTGGCTGCTGTCCTGAGACGCAGGGACTCTACCCTAACAAATAAAATAGAAATACATAGGCATGCATAATGTCCACACTGCAGTGTAGTGGAACCAATCATTCCTACTCCACTTATACAACTGAATTTAGCAACTATTTGTGAAGACCGAAGTTTATGCATTTGATTAGAAATGGGACTCTTGAATCCATAAGGAAACGAGAGAAAACATCATATTTGAGATTTAAAAAAATATATTGAGGGCTCTAATACTGCTTATTTGAGGTTCAGAATCAATTATAATCATAGGATGAACTTAACAACTAGGCCCCAGACCAGTTATTTAACACTTAACTGAATATATGAATGCCATGATAAATGAACTATGGGGAACAATGTTAACATCTCTGCGCAACTCGTATCTCTTGAAGAAATACCAAAATATCATGTTATCAACAATTAACAACACAAGTTCTCTCGTTGAAACTCCCCATGATTTTCTCTTCACCATTCCTAGACTGTCTTTGCTCCTTCCAAGCTCAGGGTGTTTCCCATGGACCACCGGGGTATGAGAGTGGGCACACCCTTTTTGGGCCTGGGTATGTACCAAAATCTTCGGACCTAATAATGGAAGGATTCTTTAATGACTTCTATTTGCTGTGTCAAAGTATTTACTATCCATAATGATAAAAGGTCAGAATGTCTGTTATTCTGATCTCACTTTTACATTGGTGTCATGGAGCGACCTACTCGCTCTGTAATCCATATGCAAGTCCCTGATCCTACAACCCTCTCTTCGGTTCACAATCATGCGGGCAGTCTGCAAACCAACCCTAACTGCGCAAAGAATTGCACCACTAACTGAACCGTGACAAGGGAAGAGTGGGGGATATAATCATGACACCCAATGTTACACCATCCTAAGGCTGGGTGCTTCTATATTGCAATAATATTATCGGTACCAAATGTTGTGACTGTGTTGTTTTAGGTGGAGGTTGTGAGTGAAGACGAGGACGAAGAGGATGTGATACCGCTCCCAACCGACAAGTACAAGCCTGCATCTCTGGACAAGATGGTGACACTGGTTGCTTCCTTGGTGGAGCGTTCTAGAGGGCCTGATCACATGTTGCAGCTTTCCACCCCCGACTACAATGCTGTGGCAGGGGGGAAGGTCAGGCGTGCTTATTTAAGAATTAACACACATAACCCGCTTCAGTGGTCAGGTGTCACTCTTGTGCTAGACTGGCCTACTGATGACAGGGAGATCAGGGTTTAGATCATGATCAAGTCTACTGAGGGTGGTTTTTCCTAAAAAAAAAAATTCTCATTTCCTTCCATGCAAATGCAAGTAGAATACCTCGAAAATGCAACCTTCCTTATGCCTACCCCATTAAAGTAATTATATAATATATATGCATATAACTTAAACAGGTAGTAAGGCGCAATGATTAAAAACTATATTATATTTGGAAGAAGGTATAGGAAAGGTGGATAGAAACATTAAAAATTAAATAAAAGTAAAATCTTGGGATGGAATCTTTTTGAGTCCTAGAGTGTATAAGGATATTCAAGATTCAAGGCTTTGAGAATATAATATGATCAACTAAATCAAATTCAAGATTGATTATTTTAATCAGAATTTATTTTGAAGCTGGTTTATGGCTTACCCCATCATAATTAAAGTACAAATGTATTCAGAACTCACACCATTAATTTACCACTTAATGTATTGGATGAATACAATGATATATTTACTGAAGCAAAAAGATTTTTTTTAAATGTATATATTCTGTGTTTTATTACTCATTTGGGTTGTATGCTTTTGTACTAATTACACAAGAGAGAGTGGAAAACCATTTTAGATAAGCAACCCTTAGTACACCTAACTGAGAATTGATCCTTAATCTCCCCTTCATTGTCAAAAATAATTATTTGGATTTGTAAAATAGTGGTTTTTACTAGAGATCAGAGTAATCTACTAACAAATAACGACACTTTCATTTGAATACATATTAAAAAATTGGCCAATAGAACAGACAGTTTACTCTCAACCTGAACACCAGGGCTTGGTTGATCACGCTAACCACTTAGCAACTATATTGGGATAATGAGTATTCAATTTCATAAATAAAAATTAGTTGTTCAAATCTTATAAGAATAAAGTTAACAATCTGTCACTGTTCGAAGAAAAAATGTGACAACTTAAGAACTTAGGTGAATAAAATCAAAACCACACAAAAATAAAATAATTTAAAGTGTGTATATGCAGAAATATTTAACCTTTCATGTCTAGTGTAAATTATAGACTAGTCTCAAGATTCTGAAATAAAATTATTATATGCATAGCGGGTATTAGACCAAGTGGCCTCTTTCGGTCATTTTTAATCCTTTTCTTGCTCTTATCTGGTTCCTTTGAGCTCTTGTTGAGTAGGATAGTATTAGTTTTGTTATTCGGTTAAAAGAGTTGACATATTTTTTATTTTTAGCATCACATCTTACTACCTGTCAGGTTATATGATTCTCTTGGAATTCATCCTTTTACCGTGATGCATCCATTACTTCTAACAAATAAAATAAAGGTTCAAATTATAAAACTACTAAAATTTAATCCATTTCTATACAAAAAGTAAATTAAATATTGAAAGGAGGAAAGAAGGGCAAGACCTACACACCAGAAAACAGGGGTGCAGAATATGTTTAAAGATCCAATATTTCCCCAGAACATAAAATTAAAAAAAATCCCCGTAACCATAGCACTCAAAATAAACATTGAATTTTTTATAGAGGCTGAAGGGAATAAGGATTATTACCTACCACATAGTTTGTAAAATTCAAATTCAAACTTATTTTTAATCATAATTATTTTTATAGTACCTACCTTATAAAAAATTTAGTTTTCTCCTATTTTAATTTTTCATTGAGACCAGTAGGCTTATCGGTACCAACATTTAATTTTACATCTTGATAATAAGAGACAATGGAGTGTAATTCAGGGTGGCCTCAGTTTAATTGTTGATTTTAATAGACTTCGTTTTTTTGTAGACTTACTACTACTGCAATGTCTTTCACTATCAACCACACTAGGTAAAATAATATCTCTATTTATGACTATGAGTTTTTCCTAATCATATAATTTACTTTTTACAAAACTTGCATTATTCCCTTGATCCTTTCTTCTAGGTTTTTCTTGGGAATGTTTATTAGATACATGACATCCGAGTTGATCATATCTGCCACGCCATTCACAATAAGCACATTTGACATAATAAACATTTGTTTCACTAAACCATCTAATTTCTTTATAAACATTTATTTATTGTACAATGTACAAACTCTAATAGGTCCACTAAATACAATTTTATGGCTACACAAGTATTACAATACACATGTCACGAGTTTAAATAAATGGTGCGCACATCGCTGTGTAAATAGGCCGCGATATAAGGGTGACTGAATTCAAACTAAAACAAAACATCGCTCACCCTTCCCTACCCTCCACCGCCTGCCCGCCATAGCTACCAAACACCCGCGGTAGGGTAGGTGACTGATGACTCATCACCCAATCACGCCTTTAGTCAGGTTGAATTATTAGAATTTTCCTTTTCCCTTATCTCAACCTCTAGAACTCTTACATATTATCTTAGCCCCTAGACACTGCAACTCTGTGTGTTTACACTGATAGTGTCGGTGTTGAGTGTCATTGGCCTTTGTTTTTCATACAAATGAAACTACCATATCAGACCAGAATATACTAAAAAGTCAACAAAATCGTTGGACTTTTCCCTGCCCTAAATTTCTCCTGGACTGCTTTAATTTCCCCCAAACCTCGTTTGCACTTTCGGACATATTCTGCACCCCTGCCAGAAAATTGTAGGTCCAAAAGTTCACAATTAAAACAGAACAAAACACATAACTATGTAACTTTTGGGGTACTCTTCTGCTGAAGAAGGGGACTGATGTACCCAAAAAATTACATAATTTTGGGTTTTGTTGTGCTTTAATAGTGAAATTTAAGGCCTACAATTTTCTGGCAAATGTGTAGGTCTTGCCCTTTTATCTACCCTTCAACGTTTAATAAAGCTGTTTGGCAACATTTTTCCTTTAATTTTATTATGCATTTACAAATGTGAGATAATTTTTTATTGGTTTTATCTTTAAAAAAAAACTTTTTTCTACAATGATATGTTTTTAAATTATTATGAAGTTGATTAACTCTGTAAAAGCAGTTGAACTGATGTAGATTTTTTCATGTTCTTTCCAGGCATTCCCATTTCTGTATCAGCAAATTAAAGATTGTATCAACTTACATCAAACTCGCAATCTCATTTACGCCCTTTGCCGGTGGAATGAAAGGCTTGCAGTGCATATTGTTGGGATGATATTTCAGGCCATCACCAAACACACCGAGGTGAGTACACTTTGAACCTTTCGAAAAGCTGTCTTGACACAAACATGTCAATTTTATTATTTCTTGATATTTTGTAGAAATGATTATAAAAAAGACTGCAAAAAAGTGTTTGGAATAGCTCTATCTAAAAGTAAAATACTGTCTATATCAAACAAAACAATTCAATCCAAAGAAAACATTAAATTCGAGTTCAACTATTAATTTTCAGTAATATTTTATTATACCTCCCTGGGATGATATAGTTTATCATCACTTTATAAACAGTATTATATTGTACCAATGTCTATTGTCAGTTTAAAAAATCAGTTGTAAATTAATTCATAATTAAAACTAAGTGTTAAAATATATCTCATCTGTTGAAGCATATCATTAAGACAGTTACTGGCAGATTATGGGATTAGCAAGTGTACTTGTCTGAATGGTTACATTAGAGGTTTTTTTTTATCTTGTTTACCATATTTTCTCCAGACAAATAATACTAGTTCATTTACTTAATATATAGAATATATAGTATGTGGATACTATTTGATTTGAATGTTTTAAAGAAGATTACAATTAATTTGAAACCCATGTGTGCTCCTAGGTATGTCAACCATTTTTCAAGCTGCTGACTCTGCTAACGGAGCCTACTCCTGGCTCAACCGGTCTGCCCTGCTTCACACAGTTGGTCCTTACACGAGTGTGGGAAGTGGCGGAGTTCTGCCCCCAGAGTTCTCTTGATTGGCTGGCTGTACAAGTGCCGCGAAACAAACTTGCCCACTCATGGGTACTTCAGAGCATGGAGACCTGGGTGGAGCATTTTCTTTTAGGGCACAATAATCAAAGAGTGCGCTCAGGTGAGTGAATCTAACCCTTTGTAATATATATTATTGCTGATGAGTACTGGATTCTATTATATGTTATGGAGCCTCTTTGTCCAATATCATGTTTTAGAACTGTGTTGTAGGAAAAAGGGGCAAGAGCTTTTTATAACAATATACATCATGGGCTGTTTCCAGCCTGTGGATGGATAAGTTTAGTAAAATGCCTACATTTTCCTCTTAACTTCCATCATTCTTCTCCTCTCACTCGCAAAATTGCTTTTATCTGTTTTCTCCCATCTCTTTTTTTGGATTCTTTCCTTTTTCGTTCCCACCACAAGACTATACTATCTAAGCTTTTCTTCCTTTATGGGCTGTTCCACTCCTAATGCCAATTCAGGCTCTTATGGACACTTACCATCTCTTTCAAACTCATTAGTAGGGACATGCAAAATTCACATTTCGGATAACACAAATTTTTACACAACTTATACTGTTTTCATGCAAATAAAACAAATTTTAGTTTTTAAAAAAAAATAAACACAATTTATTTGTAACTTCACAAATACCACACCATGAAATATAATTATCAACGTGGTAATACTGGTGATAGCGCTATGCCAGGGCTATATCTGTTTTTGCTGATTTTAATAAAAATTAATCACAAGATACATGAATATTTCCATTTATACTTGGGTTTTTATTAATTTTAGACTAACTTTAAAAATCACAATTTCTACTTTTACACATTACGATAATTAAATTTTGATTTCGATAGATCGATTATTTGTTTTCATTCTTTAAAATATTTTATGGTAGGTCCAAGAAAGGACATTAATATATATGGACCTTGTTACAGGCGGTCATGTTTGGCAAAATTATATCTTCTTTATTTTTATTCCCTTCTCCTTAATTGATAGTAGAATGGTCTTCCATGACGACATGTTTTGGTTTTATTATTGTCTGGGTCCAAACATAAATTGATAATCGATTAGTTTGATTTTGCTATTTTTAAAATTCAAAGGTAATGATATTGAAATATCGAGTTTGAAATTACTAATCGTGAAATGTATTGTATATATTTATATTTGATTTTTCTTTAAATATGTTAGTAAATAGTTTAATATACAATTAAAATAAAAGATGTTGAGTTTTTTATCCTAGTTTTTTTTTAAAGAATACTAATTCAACTTGTATTCATGTAAATATAAATATCACATCCAGCTTTTTAAGAAAAAATAACACCACTCTTCTTCTAAAAATAATCTCATGTTTTGCATGTCTCTCTCTCTACTCATTGGTTTCCCCATTAAGGTAGTCCTTTTTTTAGCGAGTGGAGTTGCCATTTTGTAATTTAAAAATGAATGTAGTTATTTCTATGATAAAAGCTTGCCATAATATATAACATTCACTAATGCACTTAGTGAAAGTAGTATGAAATACAAACTAATTATTTTTCACAAAATATGAAAACTAATTTTGTGTCTCAGTTTCATGAGTCTTCAAATATATCACGTCATAAGTCTCATTACAATTGTGTGGAAAATACAATGATGTCATAGTGTCCTTGGCCATAGTAATAGTCTTTGAACAATGCCTGCAAAGTCTGAAAATATCTTTTACACAAGGTTTAAAAAAAGTTAAAATATAATACCTCTTAAAATATTTATAAAGTAAAACATAAAAAAAGGTATCTTGCTAGAAATTCCCCACCCGCAACCCCCTTCCGGGTGTATTATGTTATATAAATTAAAATAATAGTTCACATTTATTTTTGGAATAAACTACGGCCCTTTAACACGTTCCTTTTATGATTGGTGGTGTTTTAGATTTGTAGAGTATGAAACTCGATCTACACACCTCCTGGGGTTGAAATGCACAGCATTGTTAGACAGTTTTTGTAGCGTTAAAAACTGAAGAGTTATGGCAGGTCCTCCCATCCACATACAAATTTTTATCACTTTATCTACACATAAAATATTTAGTCAATTTGACATTAATATCGAAACAATTCCAACAAATATACTAATTTGTTTATGTAGTTTAATAGGATGTATTTTGTAGCAATTGCCAAGATAATGTTAATATATTAAGAAGAAGGTATAGTAAAAGTGGATAGAAACATATAAAAAAGGGACAAACACAATATGGCCTTTACAATGAAAAGAACACAGTTCACACTTTACACTGCTGCCAATGAACAAAGAGGTAATGGTTGCCTCTTAAAGAAAATTGATTGTCACCGCCCAATCCCCCGACATAAGTTTCATTCTATCGGAACTCATCAGGGAGGAGTGTGAAACACGCAACGCATCTTCCTAAAAGAGAAAACCAAAAACAAAAGGGGAGAAAAAGGAAAATTGTAAAGAAAGATAGAACACATAGATAGGAACGAGTAAAAGGTATAAAATAAAGGACAAACACAGGAAAAGGACATTGTATGCGAATTTATAATGTTAAATATTTGATATATATATATATATATATTTGATATACAAAATAATTTCTTTCACCATATTATGCATTCAGGTGAAAAACTAACTACCCACATTGGTGGGTTATTGCATTATTCTCTAATTACACTTTTCTCACTGTTAGTAACCAGTTTGGGGTTTGAATCCTGGGCCAATTTGCTTGCATGAATCAAACCTTATCACATTCGTTAGCATGTTGGCCGAATGAGCTTAGGGTCTTTCCCATATGTATACATTCTTTCCATCAGCTGTATAGCAAAGATAAAGTCTTATGTAGACCTTTGTTTCTTTAATGCCTCATGTTCCTATCTACACCTAACTTTAATTTGATTTATTATTCTCTTTTCCAGTATCTTCTCATATATTTTTGTTCAATGGCACATCAGCGTTATCCTACTACAATTTGTACACCTCTTCCTTTCTCCTTTCTTGAAAATAGGTAATATAACTCCCTTCTTCCAGTGTTCTGGTAGCTTATTCTTTTTACATATCTCTCTCACTAACCTGTATAACCATTGTATTCCTGATTCTCCTGCAGGTCTTATCATTTCTACAGTCAGTTAATAAACATCCAACCAATATAAATGGTTGTCCTAATTTTTTTTATAAGGCTCAAGTGGAAAGCTACATAAAGCCATGACAGAAGAGAAGAAATGTTTATAAAATTCCATAACTTAATTTTATCAACAAATATTTTATGATTAATAAAACTCATTAGTGTGTTGTACGCCCCATTATTTATTTTTCATATCCCTGGGGCTACATTTATCACAATTTGGGAAACACTTCCTAGATTATGCAATTTTACTTGTCAATGTTTGTGACAGTAACATTAAACTAAAGTAATAAAATAAAAACAATACCCTGTCCCTGGTGTCTGTCCCCTCAGCGGCTGCGTACCTGCTGGTGTCGTTGATACCCAGCCCTCACTTCAGGCAAGGGTACAGGTCTGCTCGTAACTTGATCAGTCCTCACAAGGAGCTGCTGGTGCCCTCCGAGGCTCAGTTGATACTGCACCAAGTGTACACCCTTCTGCTCCACCTTTTGAAGCCTGCCAAACATTACACCGACATCCAGACTCATGGTACCATGAAACTCACGGCTTACTTTGCCCTGCTCATGTACTGCGTCATCTCGCGCACAGAGAAGCTCATGGTGAGAAAATTGCTTACTCCTTTAGATACTTTAATCCTGAAAGATAATAAAGAGTTTAAAAAAATCCGATTCAATATTTAATATAGTTGTAAGAAAGTTACAGAAAGGTGGATAGAAATATATATCTATTGAGTTATTTACATGCACATTCTGATCAGACTGATTAAATTAGCACAAAAGAATGTCTATGAGCGAGACTAAAAAGGCCTACTAATTTTGCCGGAAAAGGTACTTTCACATATCTTCCAGGGTTCTGTTACATGCCACAATTGACATGGAATGGCTTTACTTCCCCTCCAAAGGAAGTTGTGTTACAGATTTTTATCGCTCAAGAAATATTTGTCAACCTCAGCTGGGTTTGAACCCACAGACATTGGGCCCTGAAACAAACCCTTTATCCAAGACCACTAAGATTGACAGAAACATATAAAAGTGAATTAACACAATATGACTTTTAAGAGGAAAAGAAGAACACAGTTCACACTTCATATTGCTGCCACTAGAGTAAGAGGTAATGGCTACCTCTCAAAGAAAATCAATTTTTATCGCCCAATCCCTCAACCTAGATTTCATTTTATCAGAATTCATCAGGATAGAGTGTGAAACGCATAACATAACTTCCTAAAAGAGGAAACAAAAAAACATAAGGGGGGAAAAAAATTGGTAAATAATGAAAAGACACTTACTTAGATAGGTACATGTAAAAGTAACGAATAACATGGACACACACATGACCTGGACATAGGCTGCAAATACACAATATATCTCTTTTAGGAATACTTTATTCACTTTTTGAGTACTTAAGTATGTGTTGCACATTTCACACTCCCTCTTGAGTTCTGATAGAATAAAACCTAGGTCAGGGGATCGGGTGGTAACAAGCGATTTTGTTCAAGATAGAGCCATTATCTCTTTGTCCAGTGGCAGTAATGTAAACTGTGAACTGTGTTCTTATTATTGTAAAAGCCATATTTTAATCCGTGTGAATGTTTCCATCCAACTTTCCAGTACCTTCCTCCAACTTTAAACAAATATCTCTAAAAGAGAATAGAAGTTTTCCTCAAGGAGATTAAATATTTGAAGAGCTCGTTTCCAAAACCAGTTCAGTTTAAATTTACTGAAAATGAGTAGTTTTTATCATGTTCCTTCAGGCAAGGAAATAAAACATTTAGGAAACAAGCTGTGTCCTCTTAAAACAAGTGGACTTTGTCGAAGACCTTAGTGAACACACATTAAGTCCACACTTCTCTCTACTATGAAACAAGTTCAGTCCTCTGTGCATGCGGTTAAGCTCAATATACCAAGATCTCAAGAAGTGTGTGGTGGCAGGGATAGTAGTTTTGAGATTTCAACCACACAAGATGGAGGATTCAGACATGCCAACGTGCAGCGAACTTGCTTCATTAAGTAATAGTGAATCTTCTAAGGACATTAGTGTTTCATAAAGTGATGACTATGCCCCAGAAACTGAGAGTAGTGATTCAGAAGCTGAAAGTGTTCATACACCAATGCAACAACATCAACAAAGGAAAGATTCTGAGGTATGTACATGCTATTTTAATCTGATTTTTAGAATATTATACACATTATAGTTCAACTAAAGCAGCGGTTCTCATGGGGGGCGTGAATTGGTTAAAGGGGAATGCAATACATTTTTCTGGCAATAAATTATTATTTTAAAGAAGTAGTGGCTACCATCTAGAAAATATATATTATTGGCAGATAAAAGGATCGCAGAGCTGACACACTGAACTTTACATTCTCCAAGAAAGCTGTAGTTGCTCAGTCGGTTTATTTCACTCACGGACTTGCGCCATGAAGTTTAGTTTTAGTTTTATGTGTTTATTATTTTTATTATTTTGGGGTGTGACATGAAAGAGGCAAACCGAAACTACACCTTCCATAGCCAGAGGTGTAAACTAGTCCCCTATCCTATAAAATCCACGCCATGTATGACCCGATACTATTTTTAAATATTGTTCAGAAACATTTTCTAAGTTTAATTTTTGTAACCCAACAGTCTAAATTCTAAAAGTAGGATTTGTTTTAGAACAAAATACTTGAAATATTATGTTTCATTTCAACTACATGGATGCCCACTAGAAATTTTCACTAAAATATTTTTGCATTTTTGTTGATGTTGCAGAATACAAATTCTCCAAATGTAGGAGATGAATACAGACAGCGGGTTCAACCATCAATCAAAGGTAGAAAGAGATTTCATGATACGTTAAAATGTACGTCAAAATCTAAGTGCTACAAAAAGAATGTAAAAGTACCAAAGATTGACTGCAAGCACACATAATCAAAATAGTGGTTGCTCTGCTGACTTATTAGATGAAGAAGAGATTACTTTGATTTTTAAAGCGTTATATAAACTACCTTCTAAAGTTGATCAAGACAAACTTCTCTTGACACATATGACTGGAAAGGAACCAGTTAGATGTCACAATCGTAATGCTTAGTGTGTTAGTAAACCGCCTTTGCAAGTGAGATACACTGTTCCATCTGCAAATGGAAAATTAGTGCACGTTTGTTGTAATACATTCAAGTCTTTAGCATGCATAACACGCAACAGACTGCTTCATTAATTACGCCATGTTGGAGCAGGAACATTGACTTCACCAACAGAAAATCGGGGTGGGATGACAGAAAGGCGTAAGAAGATTATGAGCAAATGACACAAATCACTGTTGAAGATATTCATCGCTACAAATGTTGTGAAAGTCACTATGGTAGAAACAAATCTATGTGTGGATACTTACCACCAAATCTAAGTGTGGAGAAAATGTGGCAAAATTCTTTGAGAATCCCAAGTAAGCCAAGTAAATCTTGCTGTTCTTACGATAAATACTGGAGAGTATTTTTAACTCAATTCAATCTTGGGTTCGGAAATCCTCTTATAGATGTGTTATATTTGGAAGAAGGTATATGAAAGGCGGTTAGAAACATATAAAAGGGGGATTGTGAAAAGTTGAAGCTAGCAGAAGTTAATGAAAAAGATACAATGAAGAATTTGGATATCCGAACTCAACGACAACTCCATAAAGCTAAAGCTCAAGCATTCTACTCAGAACTGTGAATAGATCCACCAGAAACTGCAACAATATGTATGGACTGCCAACAAAATCAGCCCATAATTAAATTAGCTGTAACTGAAGTGTTTTACTCACGACAAGTGTGGCTATTCAATTTAGGTATTATTCATCACCATGGTCGTCAAGATGAGACTTCAGGAAGAGATGAACTTTCCAAAATGTATAGTTGGCTAGAGACTCAGCAATGACGTTCATCAAGCAAATTTGTATCAGCACTGCAGCATTATCTAAATGGGTTATTATATGACTTGCCACTCAATGTCTATACCCTACACCTTTTTACAGACAGTGCAGCATAACAAAACACTAACAAGACAATGGTATTTTTTTCTCACATCTTTCCTTAGATCTTCTTGTTGGATAAATGAGATTCATCACTACTTTCCAATTTGTGGACTCTTACATGCCCCCAGACAAACTTTTTGGTCGAATTGAGAAGTATCTTCATTAATAAAGAAAAAATAATGAATCCTAATGAATACTACACTTAATATAGGAAGCATATACCTGTTGAGCATTATGGAATAGAGTGGCAAGTGTTTGATTTTAAAGCTGCTGCAGACAACTCTCTGAAGATACAAATGCAATGTTTCAGGTAGAGTTCAAATGGAAAGGTCACTGCACTGTAAGTTCAAACTACAGCTGGGGTGAAACAGAAGTGAGTGTTCTAAATAAAAGTAAACAGTTCACAGGCTGCAATACACTTTTGCCTAGTGAGAATAAAGTATCCTGTGAAAAGGCAAAAGACATGCAGAAACTGGCACCATACAAACTGCTAGACAACAAACTGCTCGACAAGCTATAAAAAAATATTTGGAAGGCTGGGTGGGTCAAGTGGCCGACACGACTTGGACCAACTGCTAGACA
>CABFOV010000374.1:122689-160156 GCA_902141375.1 Timema poppense
TGTGTGTGTGTGTGTTATCACAGACACAAGCTTATAAAATAATTGCTATTTATTTAAATAAAGCCATTGTTTTATTATACGTGTGAATAATGATTACATTCCTCAATCCCAAATAATAATATTCTAAATTTGTAGTCATGATTCCATACTTGATCTCAATAATAATTTAGGTGATAAGTTTGAAAACAAACTCAGTCCACGGACTTAGCGTGTTTCCACGGACTTAACGTGTTTTGGGCTGTACTGAAAAATGTTCTCCCAATACTGCCACATGTGAACTGGTTAGATTTTGTAACAGTGTTCAAAACAGATACATATATTTTTCGGAGTAACAGGAAACGTGTAGAAATTAAAAATTCGAAACAGTTTAGTTGCTACACTTTTTTGGCTTTCCTGAAAAATTTAAAAAATGGACAACTGGTTTTGGGAATGAGCTCTTCATTTATACATGTTAGTGATAATTTTTGTTTTAGAACTATTGTATTACATATTAGTTATTTTACTCAACATAAATATAAGACAAACTTAAACTATGAGCGAAGATTGACCCTTGGCACAAGACAAATCCTGGATAGCTCAAGACTACAAGTTTCGATTCCTGTGTCCAGATGTGATTTTTCAAATAATTTAAATCAATCCCAAACGTGCTCTGACTCCTTAAACTCGGTCTGCCTACTAGCTAATGGTCCCGGGTTCTATTCCATGCATAGCCCAAATTATTGTGTTTGGAAAAATGGACACTTGAGTTTTTCAGTGCATAATTAACAGCCGGTCTCTTCTAGAATTAAGCTAGTTTTAAGTCACATGCTTACATAATCTGTTGGTTCAGAAATGGCACCTTAAATAAGTCAAATTAATTTTAAAAATAACACCTAGCGACTAGCTACTGTTGCTTATTTGTCAAGCAACATAAGAAATAATGTGGGGAAAAAAATCATTAAGGGAAATAATACATCACATCATTATTTTACTATTCAGATTTGAGAATTTTTGTTAAAATGAAAATTAAGACTAAAAAGCAGGATAACTTAAGATTGTCATAGGATATCTTATAATCATATGAGGAAGTTGTAGATGAAATACATGTTTATGCAATGCTAGCCTTTCAATTTGATCTGTGTTCTAGTTTGGTCAGTATTTCTTGGACTTGTGGCAGCTGTTCCATCCTAAGCTTTCCGAACCTTCTATCCCAGTCCACCACAACAAACAAGCCCTACTGTTGTTCTGGCACCACGTCTGTTGTGACTGTCCAGAGAATGTGCAACTCATTCTCCAGAACGCTCACGTCACCAAGAATATCGCATTCAACTATATACTGTAAGCCTTTAAAAAAATAAGTTTTTTTTGAAATCACATCGTTTTATTGAAACACACCTAAAATGTAGAGATGGGACACTCAAATCCCTTGAATCCTTAAGAATATTCGAGGATTTGAGAAAATTTCAGATTCGAGACTCAAAATCATTAAAAAAAAAGTTTTCTAAGTTTTCAAGTTTAGGTAAATTTGTTTTATAGCTCTAATACTGCTTATTGATAGTTAAGAACCAACATAATTATAAGTCAACCTCAACAACTAGCCCCCAGACCAGTAATTTAACATTTAACTGAATGTATGAATATTATAACGAATGGATTATAAGAAAGAATGTTAACATTTAGCTATGATTTGTATTTCTATTATTCTTTTATATTTCCTCTTATGTTCACAACTTTTTTCAAGATTCGGCATTCAAAGGTAAAAATTGGAGATTCGGATTTGTAAACTAGTAAATTCGAGCCAACTCTACTAAAAGTTTTCATATTTTATGATTTTACTGGGTTTCATGCTCAACACATTAAACACTATATCTCAAACTAGGGGTGTGCAAGTAGATCTTTCTCACTTAGTGTCTAGCTTAAATCAAGTTTTAGTAGAAATATCAAATTTGATTTATGTTCGGATATTAGAGAGCATTATTTGCACAAATATTTTAGGTTAAATTTTTGTAAAAGATCCATACATTAACCATTAGAAGAGTGTGTTTTATGAAGAAAAGTTATGATAATAAAATTCGTAACTTCAACTTCTATTAGATTTTAATTTTAATTGGATAGAAGAAAAGAATTATGGGCTGTTTACTTTAAAATAATTTCTTAGAATTTAATCAAAATTATTAAACTCAAAATTTATTTGGATAAAATTTAAAATTCTGAGTACTCATATTACTTGAGTTATATAACATTTCTCAAGTGGAGTTTGAACAACAATAAAACTCGGCTTGAACTTGAATTTTTTAATATTTGCGTACCTCAGCTCCAGACCCATAAAATAAAACTTTAATTATTGAATATGGGCAATAGTGTAAAGAACACAAAATGTCGAAGTAATGTGCATGTAAGATCAATAATATGGGAGATCTGCACACATACCAGAAAAATCCTGGACTCACAGAATTACAAATTATGTGGAAAAAAACTTTCCAACAGATACATTTTTTTAGACAAAGGGTAGTTTATTTTCCACCAGTCAATATTCAATCCCCCTATCTTGAAGTTGTACCTTCACTGTTGTTCTTTGTATTTGCAGATAACTGCAGGACGTGTCTTTCTCCCCTTTTATGGTATTTATTTTCATTTATGAGAACAAGGCTCATTGTACTAAACTACAAAGTCTAGATTCACCAAAGCATCTAACACTTTTAGGTCGTATATATTAAACCTGCTTCAATTCAGACTCCAATAAATAAGTTGTTCTTAACCTTTATTATACTTTAAAAGTATAGAAACTGCCCTAATTTGAAAACGTATGACAGGCTGTACATAATCTATTTTTTTCAATTTGAAGCAAACTCAAATTGACTAAATGAGAGAGCTCGAAGCCAAATCGAACTCAAATAATTTTATTTAACTGTTGTATGCTTGAAAAACTATCATATACTGCTTATTTTTATAATTTTATGCACAATTGTTTGAAATATTTTATTCCAAACTTATAAATCAAGTTATCAGAACAGAAATAATCAAACAAAAATAGAGTATTTTAGAAATCATTATTTGTGTCGATGAAACTTCATAATTGTGTAAGCCTAAATTTGTATAGGCTACAAGGCAAAGTCAAAGTTGATATTTTTTTAAACCAAATCTTAGGTTTCAGAGCTTCGAACACCCCTACTAGAAATTATGTAAATTTAAGCATACAATTAGTAAATTGAGAGTCTACTATATTTGAAAGCTACTATGAATGTATTTTGTCCTATTTAACTGCTAATAGTAAGAGAATAATAACAATACATAATGTATCACCAAGTTTTTCCATCTATTGAGACAGGTCACTATGAACTAAATATCTCTACACTGTCTCGCTATTTCTTTTCGAATTAGAAATTTGCTCATGTAACATTGATTTCTTTAAACTTGTTTGACATTTTAAAATCTCTTTATTTTATTACATGCTATGGTTATTGTAAAATTAATGTTTTTTTGTTTTTGTTTTGTCCATAGCGCAGATCACGAAGATCAAGATGTAGTACTTTTCAACAGAAGTATGTTACCAGCATACTATGGTCTGTTGAGGTTATGTTGCCAACAATCTCGTACTTTCACTAGACAGTTAGCAGGCCACCAAAACTTGCACTGGGCTTTCAAAAATATTACGCCACATCCAACACAGTATAACTCGGTGAGGTCATATTTCATATGAGGTTATTTCATTGTCATAATAATTACTATTGCTATTATGTTTAATGCCATTCTCAGCAAAGACTGGATACAATAATACCTTAACTTTCGCCGCTGAGAATTTCATTGCTTTGCTCTTTTAGCGGTTTTCAATAATAGCCAAGTTTCCAAATGTTTTCACTTGATTTGCTCTTTTGGTGCATTTCGTAACCATGTTTATTTCTTTGTTCGGTCTTTGTGTAGAAGGCTTATGGCGTGCTCTGTTTTTTTTTTAATTGTCCTCATAAAATTTCCTATATTTGTGATCAAACATATTAATACTACTTATGTTTTAGGTTAAAATAACCAAACTATTCATGCCCAATACATTTGCAAACTAAATAAACTTTGGTAAACTTTCGTCAGTTTTCCCGTCCCTACCCTGTTGAAAGACCAAAGTATTGCTGTATGATAAATGTGAGGATTAAATTAGTATTTAATTGGACGTGCATCAGATTTCACCAATAAAGAGGAATAAAAACGACTAGTGGGAAAATCACCTCCCAGGTGACTTGGGTTAGATTCGAACTCGGATCCTACTCTCTAATGTCTGAGTCAATTATACCAATCCAACATGCTAACATGCTTGACCTACGTCAGGACTTGAGTTTGAATCCAACTGTGTGTGTTGAGCATAGCTTTCCTCAAAATGAGCCTTATCTTCAGAACAGAAGAGTTCAACACTCATGATTTGTCATGTGAACTTGTTCAATGAAAAACTAACTGTAGCATGTGGTGGGTGAGTCCATTTTTCAAAGGAAACTTAAAAAATAGTTATTATATCATGTGCTTTTACATGTTCAAATGTCAGGTCATGTGACCTCCAGCTGTCACCTTTGATAGATATTATCAATGGTTATAAAATTAAAATAACAATTTTGTAAAATTATATTATTTTTAGCTGAGAAATTTTTTGTTTATATTTTATATTTAAAAAATCTTTATATGAAAATTGGATTGTACTACTAACTACATCGGTATTTTAGGATTCAATGAAATTTAATTATATACTAACAAGCAGGGGATTATAAATACGTCAGTCTGTTGAGTAGTTGGCGCATGAATATGGACAACCAGAGTTAAAATCACATTCTGGGTGTCATTGTTCTATACATTTACACAATCACTCAATCAGGATGTCATCTGAAAAGATGTTAGTTTAATTGAGCTAGCTTATCTTTTATGAATGTGGCTGTGTTTATTAGGCGGTGGATGAGCTGTTCAAATTGATCCAGTTGTTTGTTGTCAAGTATCCCGACATCTCTGAACAAGAAAGTCATGATATCAACACGTTTAAGAAGCAGACACTGCAACTTTACCTCCAGGTAAGTTCTTTATATAGTGTGATCAGCCTAACTTCAGCGCTCCAAGCTTATTCTCCTTAATGTTGTCATCATTTTTGAGTTTTTGAGTTGGATCCAATCCATTATTTTACATATCTGATTTATATATATATATATATATATTGAGTGCACAAATAAAATAACTCTATGTGAAAGAAGCATCTTTCATTGTTTTGGGCACGTTGAGAGGATTATTGTGGATTGAGTTATGAAGCAAATATATTAGAGATGGGCCACTCGAATCTTTGAATCCTCAAATCCACCTAACTCTGACGATCATTTGAGATTCGAGGATTCGGTGTTTTATTGGATTTGATGGTCAAATATTTCACCTCATTAACAAAGAATAATATTTTGATTTTTGAATTTAAAAATTACTAAGTTAGGCCTACTTGAAAATCACAACTTAATCCATAATCATTATTTTGTTGGACAAAAGAGATAAACATGAATAAAATCTTCTTTTTTTAAATAAAAGTAATTGTTAGGTGTAGAAAATTTAAAATGCCTAATACCACACCCTGTCAACCTTATAGGAAACTTGGATTCAACTGTTTCAGCGCATGCTTACTTCTCAAACATTACCTTAAATGATCTAATATTTAATAATTTAAAAAGTATTTAAGCGATCGTATTGAAATATTTACACTTTAATAAAGTAAGTTATTAAGTCAAATATAAAAAATCAAATACATAGAAATTATGGTTTTAGAAAAATAAATAATCAAATTTTATCAGTTAAAACAGATTTTAAAGCAAAAAAAAATTTTATATATATATATATATATTTTATTTTTATTTTTAAATCAAAAACCCAATTAGAATTAGTCTTGTTGAGAAAAAAAAATTGTTTTCTCAAAAAGAATCCTATGCACGATTCCCCTTAATGCAAATTTCTACTATTTACATCCTAAAATTTATTCATGGTTAACTTCTCTCTTTGTTAGAAGATCGGCACAAAGTGAATAGCTTTACTTAAGGTGGACAGCAATTTAATGGGATTACATACATTAAAAAAAGTTACTAAATCTGCTCATTCAACAAAACTATTCATTTTTGATTTTAAAATTTTTTCAATAAAATATCTGAGGCACATTTCATTAAAAAAAATTAATAACTTTTATAGATAGATTTTTTATTTACTTAGATACATACTTAATCCATCCTCACTAACTTTCTCCACACTTCTCTCTCCTTGCAAACTCCTGTTGCTTCAACAACATCCATACATACATAATTAAGTTTTAAAATAATATATTTATTGAATTCAAACTTGACTCGATGCTCAGGATCTTTATGAAAATCTCGCTAAAGATTGATTGGAATGAATAAACTGTTGCTCGCAGGCCTCTAGGTTTGACCCATCTGTATTCTTAACAAATTATTCATTCTTAAGACAGCCTTTAAATTTCCTAAAGCTTTATTATTATTTTTCTTGTATATTTCTTCCATTTACATAAATAAAATGTAGACTAAGGTTAAATAAACAAAAACCTAACTCATGAATAAATTAATATTCTTAAGTGACACAGGACCCTATTTTTGGAATATTTTTGATCCAATTATTACTCTCTGTTGATTGGCAATACGACTGCTTTTCCTATAGGTTCTAGATGGCAGAACTTGTTGGGCAACTCTAATGTTGGTATTCCGAACTATCCTTGATAACGATGATGATAGGCTCTTTGTCATCTACAATGGTGGCCTACAGATGACTTTTGAGGTAAGTGTCGTAGCTTCTAGATTTGTTCCTTTATCAAACAAACATTAATAAGCATAATGTTTAAATAGCTATGTATCTTGTTTGTAGATTTCTTTTATATATAAAAGCTTTCCTCCGTACTGTGTCCCTAGGCCAATTCCCTGCTTACTAAGCCTGTAATTGTTTAATAGATTTTTATAACTTTTTACATCACTTAAAAATACTAGCACTCCAACATTTATATAGTCATCTCTCAAGTCTGTACAAGTTTGAAATATTTTTACACTCGTTTTGTTATGTCAGGCCTTCCACACACTTCATGCGATGTACCATGATGCCACCACTTGTCATGTATCTGGCGACTTGTTGGAACTCCTTTCAATACTTTTGGACTTTGTCAAGTGCCTCCGGTTATTCAAAGAAGCAAAAGATGTTCGCGGACTGCTCATGTCTTCTAAGGAGTGGGTGGAAATCCTTCGCAAGTTGGCAACACTGCTCAACACTTACAATTCTCCAGATATGCGAATGCTTTGCATAGGTTTGTTTACTTGTTATTAATTGACAATAGGGCTCTTCTAGTAATCAGAGTTTGAGCTTCGAGCCAAGTTTTAGATAGAGACTCAAGCTCAGAGCTCAGGCTAAAAAGATTCATGGACTCACAAGCTATTTGAAAAGGGGTTTTTTTTCCTTGCATTTTGTGTCTGATGATGAATGATTTCGAGCCAATTTCATAGCCATACTTATCACGTCTCAAGTGCGGCGTTATACTATACACAGGACAACACCTATCTAAAACCGCCCCATAAAATTCTGGTCTAGGTTGGTGTTGTCCTGTATTTAGTATAGTGCCGCACTTGATGCGTTCTAAGTCTGATTATAAAACTGACCCAGAGTGTTTACTCTACTCTTTTCTTGTTGGGATGTGTTTTGTGGTTATGACGTTTGAGGGGGAGAGGGGAGAGAGATGAACCTAACAAAGAAGGGTATCAAGCAGCAGATGGCCAATCAAATGTTAAGGTCAGCAACTCAGTAAACTGGTTTTGTTAATGAAAGGAAGAGAGTATGAGGCTAGTAATTTGGAACACAAATAGCTTAATGCATGATGGTATTGAATACACCTTAATACAAAAGTGTACTTTTACATCTTAAAACTCATTATGCTCTAATTTCTCTCACTGGTAAGAGGTTAGCATCAAGTGAACAACTGCATTCCAGATGGACAGGGAAAATTGGGGTTGTTATTATTTTGTTTAATATCGCTTAATCTTCACATCCAAACATTATTTTCGTGAATTTTTTTTAACTTTCTTTGGGAGCATTAGCTTAATCATGATTAATATTTTAGCTACTATCACATTTTATTTAAAATTTAATCCCATAATTTATTATGACTTAATTTTTTTTGGATATTTAAAAATAATTAGTTTTGAATTTTTTAAACTTCTTTTTACTATATGAGTCAAATTTTATTAAAAGATTAAAAATGATAGTGTTTAACACCATTGTTTTTTATTTATTTAATTAAATTCTGAAATTAAATATTTACTATACCTAAGCTCGACTTGGCTCAACACACTGGAGTTTCATGAGAAATTTGCTCGAGGTCAACTTGAATATAAAACTTGAACTTGCAGGCCCTTACTTGAGAAGACTATATTAATATCAAGAAATTTTATTCGATATATTTATTAATAAATTGATAAATTTATGAAAATTGTAGAAACACTTTAAAATATTGTAATGCAAATGATTTATCTTTATAAAGAAAGAAGCCCATTTAAAGGATAGAAAGGCTAAACATTGAAAGAAAACAAATAAACATATCTCTTGATTTCTTAACACGTGATTTATACACTTTTGGAAATGTTTCTGTTTCATACTATGAAAGACAAAAGATCTATAAAAAAAATCGGAATTTTTTAAATAATTTGAGAAAGTGTTCAGATGATGGAAGTGTGATGTGTGTATTAATAAAATAAGAATTAAGATTATTTGTTTTCCATGAAGCCTAACCTAACTTTCCTTTCAAGTTGGCTTCCTTCTCTAGCTTTCGAAGAAGTTCACTTTAGATCAACTCTTATTTAAAAAAATGAGCTCACAGACCTCAAATTTTATAATTATAAAATTGACCAAGAAATTGGATTGAAAAAAGTTATACTTATTGCTTATAATGTTTCTCAGACCTGCTGAAGGAGATGGTGATGCTTCTTCCCATGGATGCCATACAGTTGTTGGTACCACTGCTGTCTCATTGCCATGCCGCCTTTCAGGAGAGCCACAACCCTCTGCCCATGGGGCCTTATTTTCCTCGGCGTGGCCACAAGCTGCCCCCGTTGGGGTTGAAGGCCGGGGCACGTCCAGTCAGACCAATGGTACAGATGGCTGTGCCTCATGGCCAGCTTGAAGCGGCCAAGGTACTGTGAGGGCCGGGAGAATGTATGCACTTCACCCCTTTTTTGTACAGTCACTTGCAAAATAATGTTCCTCTCTATCAATTGAAAGGCTGGTTCATATCCTAGATTGAGACTAACCAGTTTAAAAGCAGGCAAGATACACGGTAACACATTTATACTGAGCTACTAGTCACAAGTACCAACAAACCCACTTGTCTTAAAGGGCCTGAACTTTTTAATACAGAATTATAATTCAACTCATCTTAACCTGTACATTATCTCGTTAAGGAAAACTTTTTGCTTTTTAGGGTATTTTGTTTTGCGTATTTAGAAGAAGGTACAGGAAAGGTGTATGGAAAACAGAGAAAAGGGAACAAACTCAATATGGCTTTTACAAGGAAAATAAGAATACAGTTCACATTTACATTGCTGCCATTGGACAAAGAAGTAATGGCTGCCTCTTGAAGAAAATCAATCGTTACCTCCCAATCTCCCGACCTAGCTTTTGTTCTATTGCGATTCAGCAAAAGGGAGTGTGAAACATATACAGCATCTTCCTAGAAGCGGAAACAAAGAAAATAGAGGAGGAAGAGGGGGAGATAAAAAATAATTGGTAAAGAATGACAGGACACTTATTTGATGATGGTATGTTCTTATCTGTTTCCAGCCTGTGACTGGCACAGTTTAGTAAAATACCATATTCCTCTATCCCTTCACTTGTAAACTGTAAAAGGAGCAAATAGCACAATGTAAAAACAGTAAATAGAAGTTGGATGCAAATGTATAATATATCTCGATTATCTTCAAGAGGCAGCCATTACCTATTTGTCCGGTGGCAGAAATGTAAAGTGTGAACTATGTTCTTCTTTTCATTGTTAAAGCCATAGTGAGTTTGTACCATTTTATATGTTTTCTATCCACCTTTCCTGTATCTTCCACATAAATATAATCTTATATAGACTAGTATTAGTTGGAAAAATATAATAACTTCAATTTGTGCTAAATTCTAGAGCTTTAATTTCAATTTCTTTTACAATGTTCAAATAGATTAATAACTCTTGAGTTTAAATATTAATGATTATGACTTTCATATCCATTTTACAGCCAGTGTTAGTGTATATATAATAAGGCAGTGTAGAAACAATAATGGAAAGTGAGTGGAAGTGAAATGATAGTTAGGTTAGGCCTGGATAGAAACAAACTTAATTCTTCCACAGTTACACGTTGTTTTAATTTTCTGAATTATTCCTTTTTAATATATTTTTTAAATTCTTCAAGCGTGTAGTTCTATATCAAATCTTTCTTTGTGTATTTTATGTTTTATATGTGTGTCTTTATATGCAAAAAGAATATTTCCGAAAATTACATATATGTGGAAGTGTGAAAAGTGTAAATATAAGTGAATAGAGAAATGTGTTTGTTCCTATTTAAGTCTATCCCAACTAACCTTTCATGGTGGCTTCCTTCACTATCATTTACTTGACATTGTTTAAAAATTAGTTGGCCCTATGGCTAAATTTTTTTTAAATATATATATTTTTTTATTCACTTGACATTATTATACGGTGTTTCTAAACTGTCTTATTATACATTTCAACAGCCAGTGTTAAGATATACACATTTCATAAAGAGCTTTGACCCTCAAGGTTGGGTTCCAAACTACAACCAAGTCAACTGAGAATGATTTTTACATCCTACAGGCAAATTCTGGTACACTTGCTTGGATTTTACCCTAATTATCCTGTTTAGTTTTGGTTAGATAGCTTAAGTTGTCAGTACTGTTTAAGGAGCATACCGTTAAAAATGGAAAAAGGATAAACAGGTTTTGGTGCTATGATTTTTCACCAAAATTTCAAAACTTTATTTAACTGATTTACAGTTTTTTTTAATTGCTGGTTACTAGTTGCTACAATTATCATGCATGTGACTGTCAAAAATAAAAATATTGTTCCCTCAAAACAAAAGATCTATTGGTCTCTTACTTCCATGATTCCAATAAGTAGAGCTTTTTATAGGTTGAACTGTGCTAGTGTAGGGCCTTGTGTCAAGTGCTATGTTATCAGAACTTAAATATCACCTAGTGACTATTGTTTGTTTAGAGAATTAAACCTGATTCTACGAAACAACCAAATTTCATGAGACGCGTTTTTATGAACTCTTAGTTACACCAATAAAATATATATCCAAACATATTTATTTGATAACATTTTTAATTAATATACACATTAAATAAAACAAAATAAAACCTTTTTGTGAAGTTGAATATTCGACCATTTAAATTTGATTTATGGTCAATTTTTGTTTATATAAGTGTAAATTAACGATAACATTCCAATAACCAATCATTGTGAGAAATTTATTTCCTCTAACTTAAGAATATTGGTTAAAGGGTGTGTTTGAACTGACTACCATAACAGTAATACTGCAATCAAAGGCTCATATTTAAAGATACAGAAGAAAAAGAGTAATTGTCTGTATAAAATAAATATTATATTTTTAACCCTTTTGCACTCGGCAAATTTTATCGATTCCGGTGTAAAACACTCGGGCCAATTCTTACATATTTTCCTGTGTATTTTTGAATTCCTAATAGAAAAAAAAATCATACTTATGCGCTAAACATTTTAGAATTGAGAGAAAAAAAGTCAGCTATTATTATACAATAGATGAAAGTGAAACATATTGAAAATTGGATAATTTGGACATTTTAGTTAAAATTTAAAATTCAGAGATGAAAAAATCAATTGACTTTTTGACTTTTGTCTTCATCACTCCTCTTGAAAGACATATCATTTATTTCTGTAAAATCTGATTTATGTTTGGTGTCTGTAGTGTTGTTAGTTTCTAAACTACATCAATTTTAGTAAAATTGTATATAGACATATATACTTTTGGAATCAGCACCTGTGTTTTGGAAAACACTCTCCACGAAGCAACTAAATAATTAATCGGCCTAAATAATAAATCGGTCACTTTCAGGCATACATTCACTATCATTATCTATAGTATCTAAATAATCTAAAATGTCAGAGTCATCTAACCTAGAACTTGAACCAGCCATTGCCTGGATATAATAAAAAATATTATGAAGGAAACAAGAATAAAACAACACATGATATATAAACTTTTGTAAGAAACCCAAATATCAACTGCAAACACTCAAATCAAAATAAAATAAAGAAAAACACGGTTGTCAAAAACATATTCACGCCCAAACAACTGAGAATAACAGAATTCATTTGTGCATAAAAAATTTTTTTTGTTGACATTACACTGCTTTCTGTTAAGAAAAATATTAACTAAAGCTTAATGGTGCCATCTAGTAGGCAAAATTTAGCTGGTACCGATGGATCGGCCAGCAGAGTGTTTTGCCATAACTTGGCGCTGGGCGTTTAAGTGTTATACTCTTAGCTTTGGTTTAAATGATATGTACAAATTTTAGCCTTAATTTTTCTATTTGTTATACCATACCACTTATGTAAGTTGATTTATTATAATTTTTAACCAATAATAAATATTTCATTTAACATCTTTTTATAACAAAATACAACCTGTTATTTAACGAAATGGAATAATTTTATTTATTTTTAGAGACTCTGAAATATTGCGAGAGTTATTTTTATTAATATTTTCTGTTATATTAAAGTTAATACCGCCATATTTTAAGTTCATTGCAGCATTTTAAAATTTATTTTATTCACGTGAAACAAAACAAAATTGGATCTTTTTTCAAAATTGACAAGTTGGCCTTTTTACATGCGAATAATGCTCAGTTAGGTCAATCATAATGAGAAATAGTGAAATAAAATCCATACATATTTCTACTAAGTAGCATATGTTCTCGGGTTTTAACTTTATTTTGCCCCAAGGTGGCAGATATACCAACACATTTTGGTAACGATTCAAACTTTTTAATTGCTCAGACAAAAAGAAAAGGGATGACTTAGCTTTTAATAATCACCCACATCAGATTGTGAACTAGTTTATGACTTTGCCTTGTTCTTGAGGACTGTCCCCACTCTACCTCTCTAATATCTAGCCTACGTCCCTGCTAATCCACTGTATCCAAACACCATCACAACTGTAAAATCAGTTAGAAACGAACAAAGTGTGTTTCAATTTGTGAAAAGCTAAAATTATTCATAAGATAAAGTCATAAATAAAAAAACTAATTGAAAATATGTTTAGTATTAAGTTTATGGGTTTAAAATTACACACAAGCTCTATGTAGGTATGTAATTATATTATTTTTTCTTTCTAATATTTATTTTAATATATCTTTTTATCAAGGTATTGAAAATGAGAAAAATAAAATAATTATATATTTTTTTCCTTACTGCTAAAGTAACTAATGGTTGGCTATACAAAGGAAATTCTGTCGTTAATACTGGTGCTCATTATCCTTAATTTAATATGCTAAAGTTGTATTAAACAATAAGACATGCTAAAAAAATCTACAGAATATTTAATTATAATTGTTTTTAAGTTCTCGCCTCGATTTGTTTCAGGGACAAGACACAGAGTATGACCAAGCACTTCTAGACTTTTACACACCTTACCACGACTTCATTGATGTGGTGTGCCGCCTGGCAATCAATAATGATTGCATGTCTGAGGCTCTAGTCAACTTGAGTGCCATGGTGGGATTTGAAGGGGTTCCCCTTCATCTCACATTCTTCCCGAAGCTCTGGCTAGATATATATCATGCTCAGGTAAATTCTTTGTCTTCATATTGGACATACTTTATACAATAATTTACATATACATATAAAAGCATATCTAGTAGATGGCTTTCACCTTTAATAATAATACCCAAAACTTGGTTACATTTGATTGCTTACTTAGTTTATTTCATTAGGAACTTGAAAGTTCATTGCCACACTTACAAAAAGTATGGTAATCATATTATTTTGTTTTATTTATTCTGGCCTCTCTAAGCATTATATTTTCGATTACAAGATCATAATGGGTGTTTAAAAATCATGTCCTAAGAGAGTTCATTTGAGATTGTTTTGTTTTTAGTTAGCATTAAAATGATTATTGATATAATATGGCTCCTTGTTTATTTTTTCAAATATATATGTGACTTATCAAACATTTTCCTACTCACTTAAACCCTTTTACGTTTACTTCCTCATAATTTAAGTGTAGATTCAATGGCTAAATTCTCATGTTGTGCATATTGTTTCAGCATGTAGATCGCAAATACGTTTCCATGTTAACTAACAGCAACTATTTTGTGGATTACGTAGAGGCGGTTCTTCTAGATGAAAGAACATCACTAAACGTTCCTATTGTCTTCAACTTCCTTTCTGTGTTTTTTCCAAAAGTAAGTCTCTAGCCTTAAATAGTTGAGTTTAAAATAATAAGTAAGTAGGTTTTTTAATAGCTTCTAACCTCCCACTCTTAAATCTTTTTATACCCAATAAGATGTGTAAAATTGTTACTATTTAATAGTGTGTGAATCTTTGAAACTTCAACTTGGTTTTGAAACAAAACCAGCTTTGAATTTGCTTTGAAAAAAATTCTGGCTTTTACATTTGGCCAGCAAATTTATTGACATAGTAATACTCTATTTATGGTTAATTATTGCCATTCTGAGCTGCTATGTACATTACAGATCATTATTCATATGAAAAAATCTTAGATACTTGAAATTGTAAATTGTGATAGTAACTTGATTTATCAGAATAAAACGAAATATTAAGAACAATTGTGCAATCCATACAGGTCATCTGTACATTAAACTCCAATCATCTCTACTCAGGCTATCCATGTTGCAGATTATCGGTGCACGTAATTCAAAATAAAAATATTACAATAATTTTTGTGTTTTTTTTCTTTTTTATCAACTAACGAATGGTTTAAATTAGGAGGGATAGTCAGAACACTTACCTTGGTGATACTGAAGTAGTCCCACCTTATCAATTAAAGAAGTAATTTGGCAGTAAACATTGTACTGTAAACAGAGCATTACACATTTATTTCATGACCATAACATCTGCCACAAGTAACTAGTAACTAGTAACTTCCCCTACAGTCTCAAAAGATGAGAACTGTTATAAAAAAAAGTCAACAATACACTAAAGCAGAAAAGAATATACGAATACTTTACAAAACAGATGTAGGAGGAAATAATACCATACAAGCTGCGACCGCCCAATCCCCTGACCTAGGTTTCATTCTATCAGAACTCATCAGGGAGTAGTGTGAAACGCGCAACGTAACCTCCCAAAAGAGGAAAGGGTAGTTAGGTAAGCCTAGATATAAACAAACACACTTCTCCATTTCTTCTTACACTTTTAAGGCCCCGACACAGACTCCATATTTGTAGGTCCATAGAATGTACTCTGTGTTCCTGTTCCATAAGAAATTCTACTCGTGATTACAGGGCCAATAATCGTAATTACATGACCGTTTCGACCAATGAGATAGTAAGAGACTTTGTCCAATCAAAAAATTTGAATGAAAATTGTCTACAGCAAGTAGCGAGTGTAAAGCAGTCAGCTTATTATAATATAAGAATTAAAGAAACCAAAAACAACTTTGTTGAGAAAACTTTCAGTATATACTAAAATGTAGGTTAAGTACAATCACAAGAAATATATTTATAGCTCGATTTTAACTATCAAACTTAAAATAAATAAGTGTTTGCAATAACCTGAAAATGCAAAACGGATGTACTAGTATTTTGGATGAAAACAAAACCAGCCCTTTTAATATTTATAATAAGAGGGGTGTTGAACTTACAAAAGCAAAGCCAATATTTCTGAGCTTATTATTTTTTTGTAATAATTCTTAATGTAATTTTTAATGTCCTTAAAAACATGAGTGTTGAAACTATTTTAATTATTTTTTCTACAAGGCCTTTAATTTTTTTAGTGTTCTTTTTTTTTAAATTGTGTTCTTTTAAGTGTCAAGTTCTAATTTAAAAACCGATATTTCCATTTATTAACTTTTTTTCTAAAATATTAAGATTTATAAAAATGAGTGTCATTCATATTTTAATAACATATGTTTTAGTATATTTTTTTAAACTAAAATTTTAAAGATGTGATACCTATTTACATTTAAAATAAACAAATATATACTCTTTAACATTTTAAAATTATGAATGTATTCGAACTTGGGAGCTTTTAGAAATACTTGACTCGAATGAAAAAACTCAAGCTCGCAGGGCCCGAGTTCTTTTCATTGTAAACGCCATATTGTGTTCGTCCTTTTTATATGTTTCTATCCACCTTTCCTGTACCTTCTTCCAAATATAAATACAATTACCTCATAAAGCAAAAAGAGGTTTTCCTTATAGAGATACAAGCTGCAAGAAATTGTTATGCATATATATGTAAAACGGTTTCATATTGTAGATTGTAGATAGCTCTGAGTGGCTGATACTTTCACCAAATACACCAACAACTAGTGAAAGATGCCCCTGAATATCGAGACCTACTCGTATGGCTCAATGGTAGAGAATTGGTGCAAAAAGCCAAAGGTCTCTAGTTATATTCCTGTGTCCAGGTTGTCATTTTTCACTTAATTGAATTTTACTCAACTATCAGGATTGATTCTGTGGATAACCATTACGTGTCAATTTATGATACACATTAATTAATAGTTGAAGAAAAAGTTGTGTATTTGATTCTCCGTGTTTTTCAATTATCTATGCATTCGCCGGTTCCAACTAACCTAGATGATCAGGATACACATAATACCAACTAAGTATGTTCAAGCAGTGTTATTGTTTGCTAATGTTGTATGTATTTTAGATTAAATGCTGCACTCCTCTCATAGAAACCCAGCACCTTTCATATTTATTCATCATGGTGGTCTTAGTCATAGAAAATATGTACAACTCATCAATATATATATGAATCTTATAATTGTTCATAAAAAAAATTATATTTTACTCTCCTGGAAATATAAATTTGTCTTTATTGCATCTTATTCAAACACTACTTTTAATTAAGTATTTATGTGTGAGTGTATTCCGAAAATATTTGCGTATAAAAAGTGGAAGGTTTTAATAACTTAACCTTATTAATTCCAATATGGGTTTTATTGGAGAAAAATTGTGTGCTGAGATCAAGATTTTTTTTTTTCTGCCACCCTGATTGCACAAATAATAATGTATACTATGCACACTTTGATTTACACCTAAATCACTATTACTTTTTTTTCAGGTAGCTTCTCATGTACTGAACGACCAGACCTGCAATTTGATAGAAAACCTTGTTACATCTCTGTCCGGAATTGTAAACTTGGTGAATATTCGAACAACTGCGAACAAACTAAATGGTGACCTGCGTGCACTAGCGTTGGTGTACAGCACCGAGGTGGCGTTGTCACCCTCTGCCGAGCTGCTTCCCACACTCAACCAGTTACTCATCAAAACCACCACAGCCCGCAAGCAGATGGAGGAGAGTGCAAACACAACTTCTGTTGACACGTCAGGTAGAATCTGACTTACATTTCATATAAAAATATGACAAGTAAGCATTTGGGAAGCTTTGAAACTTCAAATCCAAACTAATTGTCGTATTTGATTTGAAATTCCAAATCTTGAAATTCTAAGAAATTTGAATAAAACTCAAAATTTGAATTACAAATAAATCTCAAATTTGGGTTTGACAGAATTTAATTTGAATCTAAAAGTCAAACTTTTTATTGGAGTTAAAATATAACAATAACTTAGTCTACATTTAAGGTAAGTCATAAGGTCTAATTTAACTTGAATTTGAATATTTTTTTTAAATCGGCCTCGATGGTCTTTGGGTAAAGTGCTCGCTTCAGGACCTGATGTTTGTGGTTTAAAATCCAACGGGGTTGACATATTTATTGAGTAATAAAAATCCGTAGCAAAACTTCCTTCAGAGGAAGAGCAAAACTCTCAGTTTTATGTTGATTGTGGCATGTAAAAGAACCCTAGAAGGTATGTTAAAATAACTTTCTTGAAGAAATTGGTAGGCTCTTTCACTCTCACTCATAGAAATTCTAATATGCTAATATAATCGGTCAGTTCACAAAGTGCATGTTAAATACCTCAAATAAATAAAGATTTGAAAAATAAATATATAGAATTTTTTTTTAGACATTTTCACCAAATGTATTATGTTCAAAACAGTTTCATGATAAAACATTTAATTCATATTTGTTTGGAAAGTTTTCCAAATTATGTTGTATCTATTTAGAGATAAAGTTACAATGGTGTGTTTTTACTATACCATAACTCATGAATCGTGTAAATATCATGCAATTTAATTACTACAGATTTCTGTCATGTGGAAATTAGTTTTAAAGTTGCATAACAGCACAAAATAATCAAACTTTAAGATCATTTTGTATTTTGGTCTTCCATTTTTTTATTGCCTGAGATTTATGGTTGCTATGCTGATTTTTTTTTTTTGAGAATGATGATTTTTTAAGTGAAGTCAAAACAAAACATGAAACATTGATTGATACTTATTAACACGTATGCTAGTACCTGTGTGCTGAGTCTTGTTGACTTTTTATATCTAACAGCGCTCCCCTGAAGACATAATAAAGAAATTGAATTGGACAGCATCAATACCCCAATTTCATATTAATAACATAGCTGGTGTCGACTGATAGCCATTGTCATTGCCATTGTTTTTTTCTTTCAGTGGAAGAGGCCCCATCAAAGAAACGCAAAATCACGTTGGACAAAGAGGAAAGTGAGAACCCCAAGCCAGAACCAGTAGCAGGCTGCTCTAAAGATCCAGAAGTGCTACCCTCCAGGGACCCGGGTGAGAACAAACAGATGTCAACGAACTGGCTCGAGGTTCTGGAGAAGACAATCACTGACCTGAAGGAATCTGTTGAGAAGAAAGACTGAAGTCTCTGTGCATGTACAATAAATTGTTCCCCCTTGGATGTGTTTAAAGGTTGACCCTCTGAAGACAGTTTGTGGAGGAATACTGTGTGGTAGGACACTTGTAAACTCTCAGGCTGGTAGTTAAAATGTAATCGTGTTGTTTGGTGCAGCTGCAGACATTGGTGCCATCTTCCAACTTCAGTGATTGCCAATTACATTCTAAACTAAATATTTCATCCTTTGTGTGTGTTTTTTTCTCTCCGGTAATTGAATCTTAAATGGCCAATATACTTCACTGCCTCCAACTGGCTTGCTTTACTCGTCCCAAAACAGTCAATGAATGTGTACAAGACCCAAACATGCATAATTTAGTAAAAATGATTACATACTGGTATGTTATATTAGTAGCAATAAGCCATATATTGGTACTCACAAACAAATATCTTTTCTGTCTCAAGTTATAAGTGTATCACTAATGAAATGAATTATTTTATGGCTAATGGCTTGAATATGTAAAAAATAGGACATCATTAAAATACACACTCCCTCTCTAATAGATAATTTATCATATAAAGAAGATATATTTATGCGCTAAATTATATTGTACTGTTTTATGAAAATGTTTAATTCAAGGCTTTCCTCCTCTTTTGATGTATGGTCGAACTGGAGTTGAACATTTTCATGCAATGTTACAAAATACTTATTGCATTGATTGCTTTAAAAAAAAAAAACTTAATTATTTGTGTATTTTTAAATTACATTTTGTAAATATCATATCAATTTTGTGAGTATTACACATTGGTGCATCTTTAATGTTTTAAAATCAAATATACTATTTGGATAAGGCAAAACAAAACTACACAATATAGTAAAATATAACAGCTTATGTGTATTTTATGTGTATAAAGCATTCAATTGTATTTTAAAATGTGTGTTTTTATTGCTATTTTGTAATTGGTTAATTTGAGGTACACGAGATTGTCATATAACTCCTCCAACTTAAGGTGATTATTTCTATAGGTGTTATTTGATACTAATTGTAGATGGAAAACCTTAGCATAGTGAAGAAAAACATTTTTTTATTGTTTACGAAAAAGAAACATGCTCGCATCATAAATTGTATTTATGCAAATGAACCTCTACTTCCCAGAACAAAAGATTTTTCTTATTATTCCACTCTTAGGCAGCAGTCTTCAACTTAGCAGAGGTAAATAAAAATAATGTCCCAATAGGTTTTTTTTTCCTTTTTCAGGAAGTAAAATTGCACGTTTCATTCTCTTTCCTGATGAGTTCCCATATAATGAAACCCTGGTCAGAGGATTGGTGTGTGACGACTGGACGACTGATTTTATTTAAGAGACAGCCATTACCTCTCTGTCCAGGACCAGTTATGTAAATAAATATTGGAAATACTTGGTAATGTTATTTATGGATGTGGCGAAGGCAAATGTTATTGTGGATAGAAATAAAGTTTGGAAAGTGATGGAGGAGGTTGAAGTGGAAAGAGGAGTGATAATGAAAGTGAAAAGCATGTATGAGGATAATAGGTGCTAAGACAGGGAGTTTAAGGACGGAGTGGTTCCAAATAAAAAATTGAATGAAGCAGAGTAGTACCCTTTCACCATTACTATTTGTAATGATAATCAGTAGTGTCCTCGTGACTAAAATTATTAGGCAAGCTTGGAAGGGGAGCTTGCGGAATATTAAAAAAAAAAAATTCTATGCTCCAAGAATCTATTTGGAGGTGTTTTTTTATGGTAGTTATGGCTTTGGGCTTCCTTCAGTTCTGTGATTTACATTATTGTGTTATTACTTATCATAGACACATACTTATGGACTTTCGTTTGTTAGCGTTCACTGATACATCAAAACAAAAGCACCTGCTACAGTAAACTCCACAAAACTCTAAAGCCTGATAGACACGACACAACTTCTTGTACAAAAAGTTGTGAAAGAAATTGTACAATATCTTGGTCACATGGATTGCATACAAATTTTACCCAGTGACTGTTCACACGCCATTTATGATTGCATACAATATTTAAAAAACAAAACAAAAAAAATGGCATTTTTATGGAAAAATAATGATTGATTGATTTGGAAAAACTGGTATTTAATGTAAATAATTTCTTAATCATTCTTAGGCATTATGAAAATAAAAAAAGCATATTTTTTCAATCATTTAATATTCTTTTAAAACAGTTAAAAACCTTTATATCAATTTTGGGCTTTAACCTCCTTCAATTATAATTATTTGTTTGTTTTCGAGCATTGAGTTGTTTTTCTTACAGTCACTCTTTCTTTTAAATAAAACATAACTGTCTAGCAGATGAAGTTTTCATGTTAACAACTCAAAAGTTGTACAAGAAAAATGGCTGATATAGGATGTGTCTATTTCTTGAAATTGTATACAATAAGTTGTACAAAGCAGACCTTGTACAAGTTTTAGTGTTTACATGAAGAGATCTTCAGGCTGGAAACTGGTGGAAGTAGAGAGGATTTAATGAGAAGAGGACAGCAGGGAGAGAGATCCCATAGGAGCTGAAGAGAATTGTTATGGAGAAGAGAAGTCCCCTTGAAGTGTAAGGAAGTAGTGTTCAGGGCGTACTTTGTACCTATTGTCACACGTGCAGCAGAAACATAAACAATAAATGCAAGAGATTAGGAAAGTGGAGACCATGAGAATTAAGTTTGTGAGAAGCATGTTATTTCTCACAAGGAGAAACAAGATTAAGAATGAAGTTATCTGGGGAAATTTGGGGTACAAGGATTACATGAGGTAGTAAAGAAATCAAGACTGAGATGTCATGGGCATGTAATAAGGATGGAAAAAAGAGAGGATGCCAAAATAAATGTTGGTAGTGAAGAATGTGAGGAAAATACCACAGGGGAGGCCAATAAAAAGATTTGAGGAGCAGATAACAGAAAGTGTTCAAGTGAAAGGAAAAGAACTGAAGAAAGGAATATGGAGATAGTTTACTAAACTACCCAGCCACAGGCTGGAAACACTTGATGATGATGATAAGTGAGAAGTAAAGTTAATTGCGTTTATGCCCCTGATAATTCTTTAAAGGGTGGGACCTAGGAAGCATTAAGACTACTTGATACATCGAATATATGAAATTATTTTTCAAGGCGAATTGAAGTTTGAATATTTTTGTCATTGGTTTTATGCTTGGGAAATGTTTCAAGGTACAATTTTCTAGGGCTGTGAGGGATCCCGCAAATTCGGGAAAATGGTTGTTCCCGAAATTCGGGCGGGAAAAAATATATACAAGGATTTTTCGAGGTAAAAATAAATAATTACACCTTAGGAACAACAATCAAAGTAATGTTTGTATTTAATTTTTACTAAAAATATTATTAATTTACAAATTTTAACCAACCTTATCTTCAATTAAGTAGCTGGACACTCGAAACTTCAGTTATTTATTTTGGCCATTAAATAACATAACCACACTTGACAAAGTTAGGTAAATATCTATCTGAATATATATGAGCCAGGAAAACATATTTTTAGTGCAAAATAATGATAAAAGTGGCTTTTAAATATCGGAATTATCACGAAATAAACCTTCAACAAACTTATTTTTTAAAAAGATACGTAGATTACGTATGTATTGCTCGTAATGGCATTCATTTGCTTTTATACCATAAATATTTAAAGCTTCTATCATACGACACTTGCTTGTACTAGAAATCATTTGTGTTAACTAGCGCCTAGATAATTGTATACTAGCTAGTACAATCACACGATACCAGGTTCTAGTGAAAATATTTATGAAACATCAGAGATTAATTTTGGGTGCAGCAGCTGCATTAATTATTAATGATGATATTGAAAATTATGAAAGGGAACGTAGCAAAAGAATATGGAAATGGCTTGAAAGACGAAATTATGATCGTGGAATGCTAAAAATTATACATTTGGAGGTTATTTAGGATACATTCGAAGTGACACTAACGTTTAGTATCTCCTTAAATTTGTATTTATTTATTTACGATATGTTCAGAGGCCCCTAAATCTTTGCTTCGAATAATTTTCAATAAATTTCCAGTTGACTTTTCATACAGTTTTAGTTCTTTGAGGATCTCCTGGAAATTGACACACACTTCAATAAAGTCACTGTCCACATTGTTGGGATATGCTTCAACAGCTTTCCTGGCACATTTTATAATATCATGGAGGAGCATTGAATATAATTTAGTAGAAAAACTCTCTTAAGTCGAAATTTGAATATGCAGATATTCTGCAAGAAAGCACCACAACCAGTTTATAATTGGTAAACAAAAATGTGTTTATCCTGATATCTTACCTGCAGTCAAAAAGGCTGTCACTGTCTCTATTGACCTCATCACACTGCAGTCTTCTCCTTTTGACTCTTTTTATTTCATATTCATACTCTTCATATCCATATTTTTTTTCCCCGTCACACTCATAGTAGTCGAGTCTATCACGGAGTCTTATACAACTTTTTAGTGAATTATACATCAGGACTATGTCAGTCAAATTATTAGTAATACTTTGAAGACTCTTACTCACTTCGTCAAACCGTTCTAGAATCTGTGTCCAAAATTTAGTTAGTATTTAGGTCTCCAACTTAGCAAAGTTACCACACAAATCTTTAGCCTCTTTTTGTGTTTCCGGATTTCCACATGGAATATTTGAAATTTTTGTTGCAACTGAAAGAAAAGTGTGGTAGGATGCCTTCACAGTTCTGTATGCATCATGTCTTGTAGATCACTGTGTTGTTGCCAAAGGCTTTGTTGGTAGTTTTATGTCAGCATTACTTGTTTTAATTTCACCTTGGAGAATTTCCCATCTGCCTGTCGACTCACTGAAGATTGAGCATACCATCCAGTCACTGTATTCGAGAGATTTTATGAAAATTGTAAAATTTAAAAATTCAATAGCTCCCAACAAGCTCCCCCCTGAACCAATCACCACTGGGAATTAAGATGGTCCTGCGTATGTTTATGTACATACTTTAGCCAGTACTTTGCTAGTGCTAGCCCAGTACTTTGGGCGTGCTTAGTATCGTTCTTTCATACCACCCTTAGTGATTCGAGTCATATTGAAAGTTCTACAGAACGTCAAACAGCTCTGAGGAAAGTGCAAGAATACAGAAAAATTCAGTGATTTAAATGTCACTGTCTGGTTACTTACTTTAAACACATGAGATTATAGCACACTCCTTACTAGCAGGAATACCACTACGGTTAATGCATTTATTTTGCTAACGTAAACTGATTATGAATTACCAATCCTAACAAGGACACGGGATTTATTGAATAGTTACAAGTATACCCTACATGACTGTTATTAGAATAAAACTTGTAAATCAAATGCTAACCCAAACAAAGAATGTATAATATAGTTAAAATGTTATCAGAATAAAATAGGTAAATCAAATGTTAACCCGAACATGAGATTTATAATATTGTTACAAGTAAATTCTAAATCAGAGGTACCCAACCTTTTTTGTACCTTAGAGGCCGTTCAAAACTAACGGTAATGCGGCGGGCACCAATTACCTTTTCAAGGCAAATTTATAACCAAACATAATGCAAATATCACACACAAAAATACATATTAAAAAAAATGTGAGTTTAAAATTTTAAAAATATTTAAAAAAATTGTATATAAAATAATGCTAATGGTACACACGAAAAGCTGTTCCTAAACCAGTTTCCTCGTTTGAAACCATTTTTAACAAACCAACAGTAAATGTGATCCTTGATGCTGCATTTCATCAGCCAGTACTTCATAAACAATCAAGATGTTCTTTAGTAAGTCGAGATCTGTACTTTGATTTTATGATATTAATGGTAGAAAACAATGATTCACATAAGTATGTGGAACTGAAAAAAAAAATGTATCTTGTATGCTGCACTTTTAAAGAAAGGAAACTTTTTTCTGTCAATCTAATTCCAAAAGTTCTCATCTGTTAAATAGGATTTTAGCACAATGTCATTCTGAAGATCCAACAGATCTAACTCCAGTTCTTATGGCCTTATTTGAATAAGTCTTTCAATGGATTCAACTAATTCTGTTGTACTTTGTAACGTACACGTGCTGGATCTGCCCCGCGTTGTGACGTCAATTGTGACGTACTAAAGTTGGATGCCCCTTATCGAGACGTCATTTGTTACGTTCTGCTGGAATGCCTTCACGTTGAGTGCCATTTTAATGTACTAACTTCACTTTGGTTTGAAGAATATATATACTACAAATAAATGTCTTCGAAAATAGATACTTTTGTATAAACTTTAATGGTATAATGTATTACATATCACTGTTGTTTGAAAAAGAATAATGGAAACCATTTAGGTAAAAACACCTTGGCCGTGATTCCAACACAACCAAGCTAACATTATCAAACTATACTAGATTCATGCAGTAGTGTATTACACATCTCTATCGTCTGCCGAAACAGTAGAATGACGTGCAATGTAATACACATCTCTCTCGTCTGCAGTATTGCGTTTTCTATGTCTGCCGTAGAAGAGTAGAATGACGCGTCTACCAAGCTAGCGTCCTCTTGAGTCGAGCCGTGTGAACCCCGTAGTTCACACCCTCGAACCCAGACCACTCCTTGCTTTCTTTCCATCGACCAATGGGGTTAGTTTTTAATTAGCGCGCATTTAAGAAAACAGACGCGTTACTCTGCACCTGCTATTATTTTACTGCGCATTACAACCCGGAAACGTGCAGTTAAATGAAAGAAAAAGAAACATGGCCGTAGTATAGAAAAGATGAGTTTACTTTATATTAACTGAAAAGAAGAAATATTAATATATTTACTTTAAAATCTGATCTCGAATATTAAAAAGACAGGAAAAATCGATATCATTACAACTTACTTGGCTAGTAAAAAGATTGATAAAAACAAAAAAGGTGACCATTGGCTCGATGATAGTAAACTGCTCGAATTTCCTTTAAACTGCTCTTGAAGCACTTGAAGGTGAATAACAAATGATGAGTTAAAGTCTCTGTCACCTAACATTTTCTTCATTGTTAGGAAATGCACGAGAGACTTCATCTGCAGATGAAACCTCCATAGGACCAGTTTATCTTTAAATGAGTTCACAGAGCGCATCATTTGAGCTACATGTTTATCTTTATCCTGTAGATCTAAGTTCAAGGAATTCAATTTGTCCACGATGTCCGTATGAAAACCCAAATCCACCAACCAGCAAAAGTCACTTAGTTGATCGTAATTTAGATTTTTTGAATTGAGAAATGTTTTTATCTCTTCAATCAAGCTTACAAATCTTGTAAGAACTTTGCCTTTACTGAGCCAACATACTGCTGTATGCAGGGTAAGACCAGGCTGTTTAACTTCAGAATCTTCTAATAGGGCCTTGAAAAGTCGGTGCTGCTCTATTATAGTTGATTATTTTTATAACAATTTTCGTAACATGTTCAAATGAAAGTACTTTGCCACACAAGGCTTCTTGATGAATAATACAATGGCACGACATACAGTTTGGAAATGATTCATCTTTCTTGCACAGGGCAACAAATCCATTGATATTACCCACTATTGAAGGTGGTAACCGCAGAAACCTTGTGCAGAGGCATATCTATTGACTTCGTATTTGTTTTGAATGTGTTGTAGATATATGCACATGTTGTTCGTCCTTACATTGGCAATATTTTCAATAGCTCTTCTTTTGTAGTGAAGTCATTAAATACCATTCTCACTATAACCGCCAACTCAGCTTGGTCTGCTATATCTGTGGACTAATCAAATTGTATTGAGAATCATTTGCATATTTCCAAGTCATTCTTTAGCTGAATTTGCATGTCGGTTGAAATTGCATGTATTCTTCTTGTGGTGTTATCTGATAGCTGTAAGTCTTGGATCACTGACATAATCTCACGCTTATTAAAAAAAAAATCCCTTAAACAAGCAATCAGCTCCAGTCAGAAAGGTCTCTTTTAGCAACTACCCATCCTGGAATGTTTTTTTTTTCTTTGCGAGCAAGTGAAAAATGTTGAAAAAAATAATAGTGGCATTTTTATATTTTACCGCGTGTCTTGTGAAAACCAACTGGTGGGCAGTTAGGTTTGATTTTAGTTTCTTTATTTTATGTTTTTTTTATTAATTCTGAATCAAGTGGATAGCTAGTTTCAAAAGAGGAGTGATTAGTCTGGAAGTGAGTGACGTTCAACATTATGTTTTTTGGCACTAAAATACTACTTCCACACAACAAGCAAACACATTTATGAATCAAATAGCCAAAGCTATTATATTTGTTTTAGTGAGGATCTACTGGCATCTAGATATCAAATCCTGAAAATTGAAAAATGGCTCCTTGACACGGGAATTGGACCTGGGACCTTTGGCTTAGTACGCCAATGCTCTGACCACTGAGATATCCAGGAATAATATTTCAATTTTCAGAATATAGTATCTATATGTGAGTAAATCCTCACTAAAACAAATATAATGGCTTTGGCTATTTGATTCTTAAATATGTGATCCCTTACTAATAATAATTGTACAAGTTGCAGCAATAAGCCAACTACCCAGTCGGGGGTGGCTGCATTATATGATAGCTCGTGATCTTACTAAATCACACATTCTTAGCCGACGATTTCCGCACGTCCATAATAGACTCTGCCTTAAATTATGAGTGAAGAATGACGTTGAGTACAGGACGATTCCTAGATAGCTCAGTGGTTAGAACATCGGCGTAATAAGCCAAAGGTCCCGGGTTTGATTCCCATGGCCAGGTGTCATTTTTAAATCTTCAGAATATGAAACACATTGAGCTTTAAAATTGACAAAACAATACGATTATTCCCAATCAACTTTAAAATTATACGTTCGTTTTCTTTTACTTGACACACTCATTTTGGGATTAATAGTAAAGATATTAATAATAAAATACGGGAAACCAACAATATAATACACCAAAAGTATGGTATTTAACTAGAAACAGAGCATGAACTACGATGAAACTGACATGATTCGTTTACACTAGACAGTAGCTACTAACTCCCGTCAGGCTCAGAGGTCAGACTCAACATTAAACACACGCCAGGTCAACTGCCGTGTTAATTTTACAACAGCGATGTTGACGTTACACGTGGTTGTGAGTAATACTCAAGGCGCCATGAAGGGAAAAAGAGGGGGGGGGGGGAGTTTTGCACCCTCCAAGTTGACAAATAAAAATAAGACACAAGCAAATATTTAACAACTCACAACCATCTTGGTGCTTAAGTACAATTTTAAAACATATCTTTATTATGTGTTTATTCAGGCAACAAAGCTGGGTAGACCCATTTAAAGATATTTCCAAGTAAATAGGAAGTATTAGCATCATGATATTAGTGAGTGTGGGGAGAATGATGGAATGATGGAAGGGGGTAGGTCTTTGAGATTAGGTAAAAGCAAAACCATTCAGCTTGAAACTATTAGAATGGTAGTTCCGAGCAAAAGAGTAAAAGTACACTTTGTAAATAATCTGGCAAAAAAAAAAGATGAATGAGAGGGAGGGGTTTGAAAGAAGGGGATTTTCAATCACCAACTTTTTGAGAACAGCACATACCTGGAGATATATGCGGATATGGTCTCGCCGGCACGACGCAGGAGGGTTGCGCCAAGCTATTAAATTTTCGTAGCTAATGTATGAAACCCGTGTCCGGGTTACGGTATAATGTATATATATATATGCCCTTGCAATATATATATATATATATGCCCTTGCACGTGCGCACTACACCGTTGATGGTTTCAGATGATCATTCGCTCAGGAAGGAGGAATGATCATCTGAAACCATCAATGGTGTAGTGCGCACGTGCAAGGGCATTAATCGTATCCGTCGGTCCACAAGACTCTCCATTCAATTTTTTCATTTCTGGTGCCAACTCCGTTTCGCGGTCAGCGTGATGGTCAGCCAAGAAAATATGGTGAGTCCAAGACAGTATTAGACAGTGTTGAGAAAATATCATTTACGGTGGCATTGGCTTGAATTGTTTGAACCTCATTGAGGCGGGTTAAATACTTTTATCCCGGCACACTCTATGTTGTATTTTTTCACCCTTTTCTCATCACTCTTTCTCGTTTGTATTTTTTTGTTCATTTCGTCCTCTTTCTCTCTCATTTGTATTTTTTCCCTCTTCTTAACCCCTTTCTCTCTGTTTTTTTTCCCTCTTCTCACCCTATTTCTCTTCCCGTTTGTTGTATTTTTCCTCTTCTCGTCCTCTTTCTCTCTCTTTTGTATTTTCCTCTTCTCGCCCTCTTTCTCTCTGTATTGTATTTTTTCCTCTTTGTGCCCCCTCTCTCTGTTGTATTTTTTCCTCTTAACACCCTCTCTCTTATTTTTTCTTTCTTCACATCTTCTCGGTTGTATTTTTTTTTTCGCGCCCTCTAGCTCTGTTTATTTTCCCCTCTTTCTTTCTCTATGGTATTTTTTTTTTCATATTTAAGGCAATAGTATTGCTTTGTTTTGTTTGTTCAGATATTCTGCTAAATGTCTCCCAGAATACCCTACATGTGACCTCGGGGCTGGCTACCACTGTACGCTACTAGCAATTCTCCCCATCAATGATTTGTATGATGCCACCTACTCCATATCTGACAAAGGTAATCAAGACGCTTTCATCTAAAATATTTTCACACTGAGGCACCCAATCGTAGTAGGAAAAATAAAGAAACACCTAAGGGAAAATCCACAATCTTTTGAGTACACTATTGTGAACCATGCTGGAAACTATCTCAGAGTTTTCGCAACACATGTCTGAATGTTTAGACAATAACCAAGCATAGAGTCATAAGAGTCTTTAAGAAATCCAAAAATGGTAAAACGGAAGTGCCAATAGAAGCTATAGGAGGAAACCACAAAGAAGCAAAGTTTGGGTCCAAGAGAGATGCTGTCAAGAATTTCACCTGCATTCTGAAAGCTTGTGTGCTTATGTACTGTCAGAACTGAACATACGGTACGTAATCTGTGGATAATATACAATGAAGATAAATAAACCTGGAGATGAGAAGGTCATGCAGGCCTCTTTCAGGATAGTATTATGCACAAAGTTTAACAGTGGTATCTCTAGCCCCTCTAAGGATGAGTGCAGAACGTACATTTAAATATAAAACATAATTTTGATGGATAAAGATGAGACAAAGAAAGCAGAAATTAAAATTAGAGTGTAGATACACAAAAAAACAAAAACAAGCACAATCCTTTTACGAAAATTTGTATGAGAATCCATAAAGATATTTTGTTATATCCGTAGATTGTGAGAATAATCTCGTTCTTCAAAAAGTTTGTGACCAGATTTTCTTCTATTCCAGGCAGTGGTATTGCTATAATCTATCCGTGATTAAATATTTATCAACAGACTCCTTTAATCTTGATAGTATATTTGTTTATTCCATAGACAGAATATTAGGCAAAAAAAATCTTCCAATAAAATCGCTTAAACTGTTTTAAATGAGATTAACACTGTTAATAGTTCGGGTTATGATTCCATCTGTATAGTTACAGGTGGCTGCGTTGAACAAAATAGAAATGTTTCAACAATATGTAAAACGTGACAAGCCTAAAATGTCCTCCCCAGTCTATCTAAAAAAATAAACTGATATACCCGGTCACCGGTAACTCTTTTCTCCCTTTAGAAATTTGATTGAGTTTGATTGGAAATTATCTGAATAAATCGGAAACAATAGCTACGAAAGAGGAGTATCAAGCGGTCTTTAATAAAGGTGAAACACAGAAGTTGATTGTGATAAATTGAACCCCATCTTAGTGGAAAGCCAAAGCCAGTGCGTGAAGTCCACAATACTTTTCCACTTATAAATTTTCTCTTGCAGACGTGTAATCTTAGAAAAAAACCAAGAGTGGAAAAGTGATAGTCAGAGGAAATATGGTATAGGCCTATAACATTGATATAGAAAGGGAGAGACCAATTGTTAAAATATACTACATATTTGAGTAAATCCCCCCCACCCCCAATATTGTTATCAAGTCTGGAATACTTTGATACGTTTAAAAGGTTTTTTTTTACGAAACAGTTTAGAAAAAATTGGACAAGCCTTCCAGTTCTTGATTAGTAAAAAAATCTACTCGAGAAACTCGAGAAAACTCCTCATACGCCTGATTCGTACGATCAAGTGTGCGAATGTTTTGAAATGCGAGAGAAGTTGGACGATGAATATCTCGTTTCATGGCTGTTAATTGACAGTTTTAAATTGATTTTAATACATATTATAAATAAAATTATGCTATATAAGATGTTATACATTTTCATTAAAAGTGACGCTTAATCCGGTGTGTGAATTTCTCTCATTTTACCATTTTGGATTATAAATTCATTGAAAATTCCTGTAAATAAATATACGAACTGAAAGAGTCTGTTTTTGAAACCAATTGGTGATATTTGCATCAAAAACAGACAATTGCAAGGTAATTTACATAAAAAAAATGGACACCTAATAGTTTGTATTTCAAAGGAGAATATATTTTCCTATAGCTAAAGTCTCACCTAAAGGGAAACAATGTATGTTGGTAAGTTCAAAAAAGCATTTATTAAGGTCTAAGTTAAATCAATCAGATTAAAAAATTGTTATGAACTATCAATAATCCCTTTTAAAAAAATGCCACTAGTTCAAAATCATGAAAACCACAGATGCCAGCCTTTGACATTACTAAAATACGGTACTTATAATTGTTAGTTACTCTTCATGAAAATATAAAAACAAACATAATATTAGCCTTTGATTAACTTTGTGCTAGTTTTAATATAGTTATTATGAATTAGAAATACTACGAAATTAACAAGAAGTTTCTCGCCCCGGGTTGCAGTGGCAAAAAAAAAAATTTCAAGAAAGGTTGCAGTGGCAAAAAAAAAAATCTCAAGAATTTTAATTGATTATTGCCACACGTTGTTGTGTTTGGGGCGAAGTTTTACATAACTAACAGGAATTTATTTGCCCCACGTTGGCTGCCAATTAAAATGCAATAAAAAAAATACCACCTACTCCCCCCCCCACACTAATTAAAATGTTTCTTAAAATATAACTAAACTTTCCTGTAACTACCCCGGGCTTTGGTAACAGTTAAGATACTAAGAAAATATGTTCTTTGAAAATTAAGACCCATTTATGATAAAGCTACTATCATACGACATTTGTTTGTACTAGAAATCAAATGTGCTAGTTAGCGCCTAGATATCTGTAAACTAGCTAGTACAATAGAAACGAGACTAGAGTATTCACACGCTGCTAGTTTGGTACTAGGTTTTAGTGCAAATGTTTACGAAACGTCAGAGATTAATTTTGGGTGCAGCAGCTACATTAATTATTAATAATATTAATAATATTGTTAATCATTAAAGAATAAGGACACGGCAGTGGCTGGAAAGACGAAATAATAGTCACCAGATGCTAAAAATGATACATTCGGTGGTTAGGTAAAATACATTCGGGGTGACACTAACGTGTAGTATCTTATTAAATTTATATTAATTTATTTACTATGTTGTTAGAGGTACTTGGGTGTCCAAGTACAGAATCCTTGATATACAAATGTTCTTTTTTAGGGCTACGCACACTTTATATTATAAAAAAAACCATTGAAGGTTGACATGCTATCAAAATTATTTGGATTAAAATTGAGTCTGGAACACAGTTTGTAGTTTTTAGATGGCATGCTTTCAATTAAATATATTGTCATATTGTGGCAATTTGGTATTATATAAACAAGGATGCTTAGAATAATTTTCTTTCAACAACAAAATCACATCCGATTACCATGTTGGCGACATTTCTACCATTTCTCTACACACAGTCTCAGCGCGCATTGATTGGTCGAATTACACAGCCTAGTGTCGAAACTAGTACGAAAATAGCGCCTGTTCTATCCTCACAACTAGTATGGTCGCCAGTACCAGTATACTTTTTCTGACTCATACGTCGCTAGATGATGACGTGCTAGCTATCACATTGGATTTCAAGTATGAGCTAGTGTCGTGTGATACGGGTATAATATAAAAAGCTCGACTGTCTTGTAGAACATTGAAAATGTATCACAACTTAACAACACACAAGTGTCACCTCGAATTAATTTCCATGAAGTTGAATATAATGTTTTAGCCATTCTTTAGCGAAAAATGCCTGTTAATAGTTCATAGATATCTAATTATTAGTAAGTTCCTGATTTGGGTACATGATCTCACCCCCCTATACACCTTTCCATTAGATATATCAATTGTCATAATCGCGGGTTTGTGAATTAATAATAAGATAAAAACAAATAACTTTAATTTTAAGTTAAACAACTGATCAAATATAATTTATTAGTATTAAAAACACATTTTGAATTTATTTCCTTCACCTCTGCTCTACATATATATAGAGCATCATAAATGAGTTTAATAGTTTTGCAGAAATATACATAACTTATATATATACAATTTTTTCAATCTATGTAATGAGCTATCTATTTCTTTATTAATACAGTTTTACTTTGATGTTATTCTACCTATCTTATCATCGTGACCAAATGGGCTTAACTCAACTGTTATGTTTTCCTTTAACAATTCTGCTACCTGGTGAGTTTTCGCCGAAGTTAATAGAATTATGTGAGTTAATAATAAAATTTAATTATGTAAATATTATATTGATAAATATAAAACATATATGATAGCTAACGTAAGTATCACTTTAGAGAATAAATAAAATAGTTCCAATTATTTAAATGCCAATTGATGGAAAGCTATAGTTATAAAAGTGGGCGTTCCACTTTTATTTAAAGGAAACCACTGATCAATAAGGTTTTACCTGTGTTCTCATGTTTCAAAATCAATTTACTAGTTTAATACCCTTTCTTAAATCTTTTTTTTATGACAAACTCTTATTGCGTTATTATTAAGCTGATGAGAATTACATTTATATAAAAAAGCCTGGTTATCCAATTTTGTAATTCAAACCCAAAAAATTATGTAATATATCGGTCCCTGTTTAATACTATTGTTTGATCAGAATGATCTTTTTTAATATAAATTATAAGTGTCTAGCTAGCTAATGGAAATATCTAATAACGCAAAACTCCCTCGAAAATATAAGAATATTTGTATAGCTTTCTTATCATTTATGATTCACCACTGAATGAAATGCCAAACAAAAATGTACTGTTAGCAAAATTCTCACTCAAGTGTACATAGTGCAATGGTTTGTTTCCAAGTAGCCTGGCGAGATCTTGTTAAAACTATATGTATTATCATATTCTGAAAATATGTATTATATTTGAATAAAGTATCCCATATGCATGTGGTATTCGAAAAATAATCAACTATTCAGGTAAACGGCTGCTACATATAATTCAATATCCTTCACCTCTGACAAGACTTGCATTAGTCACAACTTGTGAATGTGGTGAATGCCAGGCCTCCACCGTGGTTCGGATTCCACGTTAATCTGTAGGTCCTCCATTTCATCTCACAATCACCCTACCATTACATATTAGCGTAAGTGTGTATAACCCGATTGGGTATAGTAAGACGCGGTACTAATAATAATTGACTAGCTATTAATTTTTTTTTTATAAAAATGTATTAAAAGTCTTTAAAAACTAGTGAGAGGGTTGCTCAAATAAAAATAAAAAAACTCCATGGCTTGAGCACATGATCTAGCTATACTGACCAAGCGGCCACTGCCATTAGTAATGATAGTGCTAACATTTGCAGATAGAGGGTGTCATGTGATCAGCACAACACCCACTGGCTGTTAATCTCAGTTTTATAGACCTGAGTCGTTATTTATTTAAGTAGCTCCTCATTTTTCCTCATGAGGATGACTTTGACCTTGTTCCAAACCCACTGCTTGACAGAGAAGTTCTGGAAGTGCTGGGGATTGAACCCCAAGACCTCTATCATTTATAAAATAAAACAACTAAAAATCTTGATGACATAACCCAAAAACATTTCACAGTTGAAAGAAAAAGTCAAGTGATAGAAAACATAATTTACCATGCCACTGATGAAACAAATCTAGATTTTTATAAATTATGTTGAATTTAAATTGTATGGGTAGGCCATATGACCTCATACAATATGTAAGCGGTATGAAAAACTTAACTTTCGTAATGAATTCTGTAAAGATCTCCAGATAATTGTCAGTGATAATGATCATCGATGTGCATGAGGAATGTGTAACATGCTTCTGAATGCATTTTCATCAACCAAATCTACTATAGACCTATTTAATTGTCAACAATTCATTTTTCATAAATTGTAGGTAGTCTTCCCATTCAAATGTTTGGATGGCACTACAGATCCTGCACTTACAGAACCTGTGCCAGGCTTGCCTGTGAATTGTTACTCACTATCATATTATTAATTCTCCAGACACTCATTTTGGTGGCCGCATGGCCTAACGTGCTACTCTCGCAGTAGATTAGATTGCTGATGACGGAGAGATTGAGGTTCAAATCTCAGTTGGGTATACTGAGGTAACCCCCCCCCATCCCAGATGGTTTTCCACTCTCCTTCCATGCAAATGTGGGTACACGTCCTATAAATATAATCTTCCAAATCTATAAAACCATTAGCGTAATTATTACTCAAGCTTATAACCCGAACGGATAGTAAGACTATTATAAAACTGTAAACATCTGCAAATTCTTAATTGAATGCCTAAGTTTATTTTATGATAGGCCAAGTCACTTGTCTCACAGTTTTTTATTTAAATTTTTTTCCCAATGTGTCAATAAAAATTACAAATTGCCATCACCTTACAAGTTATGGCTCAAGACATTTTGCTAGCAACTTAAAAACTACCTGTTAGTCATAAAATGGCATAAGGCAAACTACCTAGATATAATTTAATGCAACAGATGATAGATGGGAATTTTGAAATAATTCGCCACTAGGCCTAGCATTTTTTTCTGGAAAGAAGATTGAAACTACATTACAGAATTCCTTCTCCCTCAACCGCCTTCACCAAATGCACCCACTCTGAGATCAAAACCCTGTCTCCTAGGTTTGTCAGCCATGCAAGCAGCACACACCTAATTCTACAGCTATTTATTAGTGTATTTTTTAGATTTTTGGTTAATTATGACTTTCTTGAAAACCTTGCATAAAACAAGTTAAGGAGGTTTAATATTTCAAGTTGGATAGCTCTAAATAAACCTCTTTCATTGTTCACATGTAATACATTTTATTTTTTTATTTTCTTCAGGAAACAAAACAATGTGCGACTGGTGATATTTTATGCTCATGAAGTTTCAACCTTCTCACATCTAACTGTACTGTTGCAAAACATTTGGGCAGGTAAGACATTTTTTTCTTATAGGCTTGGGGTTTCAATTCACATATTGCAGGTACCAGTGTTTGTATTGTTTTTAAGGATTTCATACTTTCTATTTAAGTCAATGAATGCTTGTTTTGAAACGGTACTTAAATATCACTCTGTAAATATACTGTAAGATACATGATTTGGACAATATTAAGTAATATTATACCAACAATATTTTTCATTTTCATATATTCAAATTATTTAATGTGCACTTTCTGAACTGGCCATTTATATCAGCACACAACTTATAAGATAATTTAAATCTCAAGCAGATACAACACCCAGCAGCGCTTGGTCGTTAATTCACTACTATGGAAGGAGATATCAACATTTCACCAATGATGAATTGTTTGGCCATGCCGGGAATCGAACCTGGGACCATTAGCTTAGTAGACAGACATGCTACTGACTGAGCTAAAGTGTAAATATATCAACAATAGCCAGAGTCACAAACTTGGAAGGGGGGAAGAAGTTCAATGTATGAGATCCCATGGACAGAGAGAGAGAGAGAAAGTGTAAAAAGGGTTGTTCCGGAGGGGGCCCTCCAAATTCTTTAAAAACAATTTATCTATATGCAATTTTTAAGTTACACGCTTACAGATTTTCATATTAAAAGATAAACACCATACTCAAAATGAGTAGGCCTATTGTTTCTTTTTCTGATATGTGATAGTAGTGAAAACAAAATAGGCCTATGCTTATGTTTATACTCTACTATAATAAACATACTGTAGTCTTCAGAAAAGGGCCTGCTTAGGTGGTCAGATGATCTACATGGTCTAAGGCATAGGTTATCAAACGTTATTCTTTAGAGCATGATGGTCAGCGGAGGTGTGCCGGATGGTCCGCAGACTGATGGTACCATAAGGAAAAAATAAGATTAATTTGAAAGAGCTAAAGAGTACAAGATTGACAGGCCAAGTCTACCAAGTCAACAATACTTTGTATCACAAGTAATATATGTGAAATTTGCATAAGAAACAAAGTATAGTAAAAATGATTTCCTTAAATGCTTAATAAACACACAGGCTACATTGATATAATTTATGGCTTTGGAAAAGGGACAGACAGGTAATATATTAAGGTGGTTTGTCTGCTTACAGCACATGCTTAAGGGTTCATCCATAAACCAGATAACGCTTTTTTCTTACCATTTTTTTATGACCCTCCTGCCCTCTCCCGCCCCCCCCC
>CABFOV010000374.1:160412-174639 GCA_902141375.1 Timema poppense
CGGTTGTATTGAGGGTGGTTTTTCCTAAATGTTTTCCCACTTCACGCAAAGTCAGGTACACTTCCTCTAAATACAACTTTCCTCATCCCTAACCCATTAGTGTAATTAGTACATAAGAATATAACCCGAACAAGTAGTAAGAACCATTAGAATTTAATCTATGTAAGTTAACACTGTAATGCACCCTAGAGATACTCCCTCTCCACCCTTCAACAGCGGTATGTGGGCTATGGATGACCCCTAATGGGTCCACTATTGTGTGAGTTTTGAGAAACCCTGGTCTAAGGTGTTGCTCTCACATTAGGGATCATTCAAGTATTATGTAAGCACCTTAGGGGGGTAGGGAGTTCGAGATTTGCTTAATTTTGTTGACAAGAGGGTAAAGGGGGGGGGGATAAGAATAATGATTACTTAAAACAGAGAAGAAGGACACAATTGAGGGAGGGTGCATTGCAAGCCGCTTGGACTTGGGGCAGCAATAAAGATGTTGAGTGGGGTTGAACTAGAAATAAGTTTCCAGAGAAGCCTATAGAAGTAAACCAATGCTCGAGTGGCCTAAACCCCACCCCCCTTACCCCCAAATAGAAAAATTATAATTGAAAGTGTTGAGACATGGATTCAAGGACCTTGGTCATCGGATTAAATGAAGTATAGGTTTATTTATAAATATAATATTAATGTATTCACTAATAATACTTTTTTATAATTTCAATTAAAAGTAAATTAGAATCTTAAACTTTTATAAAGTTATAACTTGTTTTTATTTCACCTGTTCAATAAATTTAAATTCATTGTATACCTATGTTAATAATTATAAATTGAATGGATTTTTAATTCTTTTATTATCGCGTCTTACTACCTGTTCAGGTTATAAGCAAAATTGCATGGAAAATAGAATGGTTTTTCCTGTGAACAAATAAAAAAAAGTTGACAAATATAACATAAGCAAGAGGGGGTGGGTAAGCATTTGCTTATTTTTTCTTAAAAGGGGAGAAAATGACCAAATATGTGCTTATGTAATACTTGAACGCCCACTTAGACTGAGGAGATGAGGGTTCAAATCCCAGTTGAGTGTACTGAAGGTGGTCTTTCACAAAAAGTTACCCACTAGACTTCCTTTGTGTAGATGAGGGTGCATTTACTCTTAATCTCACCTCCCTCATACTTAATACATTACTGTGTAAATATGGATGACCTAAATGATAGTAATACTTAATGCATAATTTATATTATGCTCTACTTGGATGCTTGATTTACATTCTAAACATTATTGTCAAGGCCCAACTATGGCATAATTATTGTATGTTCACTTAACCTTGATTCTTATAGGAAGCAGAATTCCAACTACCAACATTGATTGAATGTTACTAGAATTCATTGGCATTTTATAAATATATTTTATTTTATTCATTATTTAAAAAGTTATCAAATGCTTACAATAATACTTTTATAGATACAGAATAAATTTTTTTTAAGCTTTTAACCAAACAGACTAAGATTATAAATACAATTTGTAGTATTTTTATTCCCGCCATTGTGGCAACATGGGTTTCCTGTGAAAATGAGACTGTAACCATCTCATATGTCTAAAAGATTCAGCATTTTTCACACTCCAAAGATAAAATAGCAAAGAAAAATAATAATTTCAAGCATTCAGGAAAAATATTTTTTTCTAACTAAAAGCTTTAAAAGAAACTAAGGCCTTGACATTTATTTTATAGACCAATAAATTATTACATTTGAATATATTTTTTTTATGGTATTTTAAAATATTTTCGATCAGGCCCTATTTTTTTTACTGTCTCAAGTAAAATTATTACTACTAATTCTAAATAATATATCATAAGATAAAACTGATTAAATACATTCTAAATCATTAAATTAAATTAAATTTATAGTCATCCTACATCCTTTGGTAACTTATTCCAAATTGTTGACATTTGTATGTTGGACTTTCTGTTACAATTTACTTATTGGGTTATTGCATACTATTGAAACAAGTCCTGGACCTGAAATAAAATTATTTGTAATACTTGATGAAAACTTGTATAGACCTACCTATGTCACCTTTTATACAAGAAAGCCAATTAGGTTTTATTTATAAATTTCCATTTATGTAACACATTTTAATGTAATTAGTGGTGTATTAGATGAGAAGACAAAACTCTGGCAAGGCAATAACAATGTTCAACAAGGTACCATATAGCTACAATAACTATTCAACATTTATTATTGAAATTGTGATTAATATGCTTTAGACAATCTGCACAGATGAAAGTGATAATATTATCAAATTTATAGGCTTACAGTAAAAGTTGAAATCACTAGTATCACCTGCCTTGGTGGCGTAGTTGGCTAACGTGTTAGTCGTGTTGAGCTCGACCGCCGAGGACGGGGAGAACGAGGTTCGAATCTCGGTCGGGTGAACTGGGGGTGGTTTTTCCTAAATGGTTTTCCACTCTCCCTCCAACGCAAATGCGGATTCACTTCCTCTAATGCGGCCTTCCCAATTTCCAATCAATTAGCGTAATTAGTACTTAAAGCGTATAACCCGAACGGGTAGTAAGACCCGGTGCTAAATAATAATAACAATAATAATAATAATAATAATAAACACTAGTATCCAAAAAACAACTTTCGATACTCTCTTAAGTCGCCCTTGGTGGTTTTGGAGTAAAGTGCTCATATCAGGACCCAATTTTTGTAAGTTCAAACCCAGCCGAGGTTGACAGATTTTTCTTGAGCAATAAAAATCAATAGCACAACTTCCTTCGGAGGGGAGGCAAAGACTGTTGATTGTGGAATGTAAAAGAACCCTTAAGGATATATGAAAATACCTAATTGGTGGACCTTTTCGTTCTCACTCATAGAAATAAATTCTCTGGGGCTAATATAAACAGTTGGTTCAGAAAGTGCATGTTAAATACCTCAAATAAATAAAAATATATACTATCTACACATGTTTGTATTTGCTACCTTGTTGAATTAAAGTTGATCACACAATTACAGTTGAACCTGGATAAGCGAGAGTTCAAGGGACCAGGAATTTTTTCTTGCTAATAGAGGTTTCTCATTTAGCCGGTTTCTCACCTATAGAGGTTAAGGAGCGGCTTCTCTCACTTATAGAGGTCTTTGTTTACTAATGCAGACCTGACCCCTAGTAGAGAAACAAAAAACACGCGTGTGTTTGTGTGACTTGTAAAAACACGCACAGTTGCATTGCATTTCTTGGAAGACACTCTCACTTATAGAGGTTTTCAGAGGTGAACCTGATGGGGCCTGACGATTAGTTTCACTTATAGAGTTTTCTTTCTTGTCCAGTTCTCGCCTATCCAGGTTCGACTGTATGGATTTCTAAGAAGCCTAGTCATAATTTCTTTTTATCTAATGTAACAAAACTGCACTTTTTTTTTAGCACCACGTCTTACCACCCATTTGGGTTGTTCCCTTATGTAATAATCAAGCAAATGGGCTAGGGATGAGGGGGAGGGGGAAATCATTTAGGAAGAACCACCCTCAGTATAGCTAGCTGGGATTGAACCTCAATCTCTCCATCATTGGCAGTCTAGTCTATTGCAAGAGTAGCTACTCAGACCATGCAGCCACTGAAACGGGTCATTTTTATTGTTGACAAAGTGCATATACAGCCCTATTTTGATTTCAAAGAGGCATTTGACTCGCAAAGTACAGCCAGGGCCTGACTTGAGGGGGAGAAACAGGGGCTATTTATTGTCTCAGGGCTTCCACAAATTCAGGAGTCCAAACAAACTTATTTATGAATAAAATAAAAATATATTTATTTTCAGAGTTTTAATATAATGTGTTGTTCTTATAGTTAAGAACAAACAAAATATATACTATACTGTAGGCCTATACTTTGTTTTAAATAAATATAATTTATCGTGATGACCAAGGCCGTAGCCAGCCAATAATTTCAGGGGGGGTTTGGTGAGCACATCCCCCAATTGCCGGAAGATAAAAAACATTATAAATGACAAACGGTTCTAGAAGCTCTCTGAATTGTTTTTTTATGATAAAATAACCCCTTAGCTGCCGAAGGGTAGGAAATTTTCTAAATATCAAACACTTTTTGAAGCTCTGTAAGGTTTTTTATGGTAAAATAACCCCCAAAATGCCGAACGCTAGGAAAATTTCTAAATATTTAACACCTCTAGAAGCTCTTTGAAGTGCTTTTTATAATAACACAGCCGCCTAATTTGTATTTGTGTTTTAATTTTTATATTGTTTGAACCATAAATAAAGCTATGTATATTTTGTACATAAAATTTCGCGGGGGGTTTGAACCCCCAAACCCCCCCCCCCCCTGGCTACGGCCATGGTGATGACAATAGTTCCTTATTTAAATAATATCTTTAATAATGAGCTTTCAAACAGTTACTTTTAAAATACAAAATTACAATGTTCACATGTTGGTGGGTACCGTAGGTGGGGATTACTTGTTTAATGTTGGGGCCTCCGATTTTTTACAGACCTAGGGCTTCCATAGCTGTAGATCCGGCCTTGAGACTAGCAACAAGTTGAATGCAACATTCCACATGCTTATGGGGCCTATTTCTAAGATCCGTTTCTCCATCAAATTTAGAAAAACTGAATATCAAATGAGAATTTTTAATAAATGTGTTACAAGGTTTAAATGAAATTTCACATTATCCTTACAGAGCTACTTATTTAGCTATGAATGATGGGATATCATGGATACCAAAACCCCTTCAACAAGGATTTCACCAAAATGTATAAAATATATATATTTCAAAAGACTATAATTATAGTTGAAAAACAATTAATAGTTAAAAAGTATCTTTTCGAAGGAAATACATGATGTTCTCAGAAAAATACCTTAGGACGAGGTACCTCCTCCTCCTCCTCCTCCTCATCATCTTCATCTTCATCAACTGTTTCCAACCTTTGGCCGGGTCAGTTTAGTAAAATGCCTCTATCTTCCTCTCACTTGAACACTTTCTATTATCTGCTCCTCCCATCTCTTTCTTTGCCTCCCTTGCGATCTTTTTTCTACATAAATTTCCAACATTTTCTTTGGCATTTTCTTTTTTTCTTTCCTCACTACATGCCCATACCATCTCAGCCATTTTTGCTTTATCTCATGTACTCTTTGTACCCCCACTCTTTCCCGGATAACTTCATTTATAATCTTGTTTCTCATTGTGACAGCTAACATGTTCCTCAGAAACTTCGTTCTCATGGTCTCCACTTTCCTAATCGCTTTTACATTCACTGTCCATATTTCTGCAGCACATGTTTCAATACAAAGTACGCCCTGTACAACACTTTCTTACACTTCACGGGCACTTCTTTTCTCTATAGCAGGTACTGGTATGTTAGAACTTGCCCAATACTGCATCAAGGAGTTAAATATGAAGTACTTCTTGCTTACATTGAAAGGTATCATTTCATATCGACTCACTACACTATGGATATATTTTATATATTAGAATATTCACCATATTGGAAACGAATGCGCCAAGCTTTATATCTTTCAAGGAAAATGTTGAATACATTTTGCCTTGCAACATTCAAAAAGACACTTTAGAAGATTCCTTGAGATAGGCAGTTGCCAGAAGCTCAGTATCATGAGAAGAAGCTATGAATTCAATAGATAATAAAATTATTACTTCTAATTAAATCTGACATTAACTTATTCCTATTGATTCTATATAAAATACTGATAATCTTGAAAAAATCAAACTAACAGAAAATGTGAACCAAAGGGATTGCATATTGATGTCAAAGGGATTGATATTTTAAAAGCTAAGAAATACTTGCAGTACTGGTTCTAACAAATTTGGGTGGACAGTGTTGTTACTGAGGAAAAAAACAAACAAACTAAATATGTTTATTGTTAAGAAAATCTAAATCATTTGATCTAACTTTGGGAAAGTCAATCATACAAATTAACCAACGAACTTGATTGAGGGGATTTGCAGTGTCTAAATCCTAAATTTGTTTCACTCTCGCTCACAGAAATCCTCATGTGCTTGTATAATCAGTAAGTTCAGAAAATGCATGTTAAATACCCCAAATAAATAAAAAATAAAAAACCTTTTACCCTTTTTATTTTAATTAGATCTACTTTTGAGATTTTTTTACCATTTTTAACCTTTTAGTTCTATTGTGCTCTTTTTGCCATTTTTGCCATTTTGGTCTTTTATTATACATCTATGCCATTTAGGTCCTTATGGGCATTCTTGCAACTTTTGTCCGTTAGGTCTTATTGCCCTTTTTGATTAGCTTTACTTTTTACCCTTTTTAAATATTTGTCCATTTGACCCTTTCTACACTTTTTACACCCTTTTACATTACTGTAACTACTTAACTTAGCCCCACACAAATAGTTAAAAAGGTGTCAAGAGTTCAAAAAGGGTAAAAAGTAAATCTAATCTAATTATTTCTTAAAAAAGGGTTAAAAGGGTAAGTAGAAAGGTTATAAAGTATAAAAATAGACTAAAATGGCAAAAAGAAAATATAGTCATAATTTTAAAATGAGACCTTCCAGGTACACATGTTTGTGCACGAGGTCTCCTATAACCCATATTCCATAACTGTATGAGATATTTTACCAAATCCATCTTGTGATGTTAATAACATTATTATTTTTTCGGTTTTAATAAATTAAATAAATAAAATCACATAAAAACTTTAATTCCTGATTTGAGGTGCACATGTTAGCGCACAGGGGCTACTAATTTTTAAATTTAAGCCCCCTGTGTGCAGTGGATATCACACACCGCTTATGACAGACAAACTTAATTTTATTATTATTATTATTATTATTATTATTATTAGCACCGCGTCTTACTACCCGTTCGGGTTGTACGCACTTACGCTAATGTGTAATGGTAGGGTGATTGTGTGATGAAATGGAGGACCTACAGTTTAACGTGGAATCCGAACCAGGGTGGAGGCCTGGCATTCCCCACATTCACAAGATGTCTTGTCAGAGGTGAAGGAAGGGTTTGGTAATCAGATAAATCTGTGCCGGGACCGAGGATTGAACCCCGGCCGTCAGCATAGAAGTCTGACACCTTACCCCTAGACAGCCAGGTCACCCTTAATTTTATTAATATAAATATTAAAACAATATTTTTGAGATATAAATGCATACATTTAGTTAGATAGTGTAATGTTTTATGTAAATAATGTTGAAGGTAGACACATAATTATTATATTGTAAACAACTATAATGCATTGTGGTGGATAGCTCGAATGGACAATAATATTTGTAGGACCTAAAAAATTAATAATGATGCAGCTATAATCAATTACAAGCAGGAAAGGGTGCGTTATTGGTCTCTGCTAACCGAGTATGTCCATAGCTTTCTTATAGTGTTGGTGTTGGTTCAACCCCTATCTTCTTTGTTGGACCCTGACACTGACAGGATCGTCATTAATCTTCTGAATAGCTCATCTCATGGCCGATTAACCTAGATATTACACACGGTAGCCGATTATGCTTAAACTAGAAATCTCATTGAATTGCAGTTTACTGAATTCTTCACTTAACAGAGAAATTAGAATCAATAACTTTTTTTTTTTCTCTCCCACCTAAAAATAATTATCTTTAATTTTGTTTGTTTATTCTTAAAACTATGGTGGAAAGGTTTTCCTTGGTCTAAGTTCTTCCATTTTCTAATGAAGACTCCAGGTTACTTCACAACGCTGTGATGCTTGTTTAGAGCTGTACCTACCTTAGCTATGCACTATCTTTTCGGTTAGATGAGCTCTCAAACAACTCTAGTCACTGCTGCGAAACTCAAAATATGTGCTGTGCTCTGCTTTGGGATGGCATACAGATAGTATCAGTCCAACACTTTAACTCAGTAAGTAGTGCAAGGCCATAGCCATTAGTATAATTTTAGGCGGGGAGGGGGGGACCTTCCCCAATTGCTGGAAGCTAGAAAAAATTCTAAATATTTAACACCTCTAGAAACTCTCTGAAGTGCTTTTTATGGTAACACACCCCTCCAAATTTGTATTTGTATCTTAATTTTGATATTGTTTGAACCATAAATAAAGCCATATATATTTTGTTCATAAAATTTCAGGGGGGGGGGTCAACCCCCCCCCTCCCCGCTACGACCTTGGAGTAGTGCATCTGTCTACCGAGATAAGGTTTTAAATTTGATTCATGGCACAGCCAAAAAAATATATCATTGGTGATGGAACTGAGGGATCTCCTTTCACAGTGATGGCTTGATTGTTTGTATTTTGAAATAATCGAAGAGCCCCTGATATTGTGGTTTTTACTGAAATATTGTCTTTAATGTTTAGTCTCGCTGCAGGTGTTTATGGATAGTGAGGCAAATGGACTTAAAACTAATAATTCAATAATGCTTTGACTGATATTTCATAATTAAGCCTATTTATTTTGTGTGTGTTAGTTTAATTTATAGATGTTTGCATCAAACTTAATGCTCTATTTGATAAACCTAAACATTGATTTTCTAATCTTGGTTAAAGGTTTCAGCAAACAACTTTTTACTAAGACACCTGTCTGTAGACATGCAGACACAGTCTTTAAAGTTTAAATGTCTTGTTTTCTGGTGGTGGGAATGTAGGTATTAAAATATTTTCAAGGTGTACCAAGGGTGTTATTTTTAACTAAATGTTTTCCCACAATCACTCCTTTAAAATTCGGATATGCTTCATGCCTAAGTTATACCTTCATCATCTGCCAATGCCAGGGAGATCGAGGTTCAAATCCTGCTTGGGTGTACTGAATTTTTTTACAAAATGGTCTTCAACTCTCCATCAACGCAATTGTGGGAAATTCAACCTTCTCCATTCCTAACTCATTAGCGTAATTAGTATTTATGTGTACAACCTGAACAAGTAGTAAGATGTGTTGTTAAAAAAAATATATACATGTTACTGTGAATGTGCTGAATTCATTATTTTGTAAAATTATCGTTGAATGTATATATTCATTGAAAGTAATCATCTATTTAACTAATTATAGGTGACCTGGTGGTCTAGGGGTAGGGTGTTGGACTTCTATGCTGGCGGCCGGGGTTCGATCCTCGGCCCCGGTAAAGATTTATCTGATTACCAAACCCTTCCTTCACCTCTGACAAGACATCTTGTGAATGTGGGGAATGCCAGGCCACATCACAATCACCCTACCATAACACATTAGCGTAAGTGCGTATAACCCGAACGGGTAGTAAGACGCGGTGCTAATAATAATAACTAATTATAGGATTTATCTACATTTACCAATGATTTTATAAATTTCCCAATGCGGTATGGCGAAAGTATTTTCATGTGAAAGTCTAAAACCTAAATCCAAACTAACCTAACCATACCTAATCTTGACATGACTTATTAACATTCACTAGCGGCTGATGAGTGTGTGAAATAGTAAATACATTTTTTTATCTCCCACAACTGAACCAGTGGGTTTGTAGAATCACCGGCGACTCTACAAACTCATAACATTCAGCACATTCACACTAGCATATACCTTCATCATCATTAATGGTGTAAGCACCATTATTGTAATTATGGATAGCTCACAGTTGGGTAAAAAATTATATTTATTGAGCTCAGAATTGACCATTAGATACCATCATACTCCTTTTTAATCCTTGTTTATACTTCTAACCGTGCAAAACAATTATCAGTGGTTACATTTAAGTCCATAATAGCTAATGGTGGCATAATTTAAGGGGTGAGTATTAGAAGGGGTAGTTAAGAGAAAATCCACCCAAATTAATTTGGTGAGGGGATGGGAAAAACTACCCCTTAGTGCTACTGACCTTGATTTTTACCTCTCTCTCTCTATTTCTAATCAAGATAATAAGACAATGTTTTAAAGTGTCTAGATTAGTTTTTTTTAACATAAATTAGGGACGTTTATGCTAATTCCAAATTGACAATTTCAAGACAATGCTACATGATACGGCCGAGCGTTATCTCGTAACTTAGACGAATTCGTTTTTAATTTTGAGGAATGCCAGGTCTCCACCGTGGTTCGGATTCCACGTTAAACTGTAGGTCCTCCATTTCATCTCACAATCACTCTACCAATCACAATCACTCTACCATTACACATTAGCGTAAGTGCGTATAACCCGAACGGGTAGTAAGACGCGGTGCTAATAATAATAAATTTTAATTTTCTGAAATGGGAAAATTTATAAACAATTGTAATGTTTTTATTTTCAACTAATCATATTTTTATTGTATGTATTACATTTTTTTAAATCCTATGTTACAGAGAATAATTATATATATATATATATTCAATAAGTTGCGCACTATCCACAGCCCTGCCCATAGTCCTGCAATTATAGGAGTCTCCATTTCGATTATCTCTGACACACCCGCTCTGGGTTATTAAAGGTGTCTATTTTTAAAAGCTAGTGTACAAACCAGCATGAGTGTTTTAAGCTGCGGGCTTGTCTCCCCGCCCTCCCTCTTATCAGCACAACAGGTAGGCCAGTCAGGTATCTCTGTAGAGAGGTGAACTATGTAGTGGGCAGGATATCCTGTCTCCAATACACACTCCCGTCACATGCTACCACAATGACACACGCAACATTCGATTATCTCGAAATAAAGTCAAACCTAAGACCACAGTTGGTTTCGCTTGTCCAACAATTTTCATGGGAAAGGCCGTTTGGGAAAATACAAATATATTTTACTTTATAATAGTAATATTTTATAGGTATGGATAATAATAATATTCATCAAAAGTGTCAGCTTAAGATTACATGACCTGACCTTTGAATATGTGAAAGTAGAGCTAGTAATTTTTCTAGCTGTCAGATAAGGTTCTTTATACGAAAATTGGACTTTACTTGCACCATAATTCACACACATTATACGAATAAAGGGCTGAGTGAAACAGAAGATGAAACAGAGTTTTTTTTAGCACCGCGTCTCACTACCCGTTTGGGTTATACGCCTATGTACTAATTATACTGATGGGCTAGAAAAATAGGAAGGTTTAATTTAGAGGAAATGCACCCACATTTGTGTGGAAGGAGAGTGGGAACCCCCACAATGCATCCGATCGGGATTGAACCCCGTCTTTGGCAGTCTAGTCTAACACGAGAGTAGTGCGTTAGACCAAGCGGGCACTGAATCGGTTTGGAGCTGAGTAGATAGAAAATCAAGTCTCCCTTCGACTCAGTTCTACCTTCTGTCTCGCTCAGCCTCGTTCTTGCGTACGGGCTCTATGCCGGGATCACGATCAACTTAACTTTCCCGTAACGTAACGTAACGTAACAGTTCTCCTAGTGTTTTTAAATGGAAGTCATCACGTGTTCCTGGCAGTGACGTTAACAGGGCTATTTAGTACTTAATTTGTTTGTTTATCGCATCCAGACGAATTCTTTGGAACATTTTTTCCCTCTCGTTTCGCTAACTCTAATAAAGGTGGTGACCGATTTGAGCCGGGCTTTGTGATGTAAAGTTCCTGATTGGAGTTTGGCGAATGCTCACTTCGAATGCTCGGATCGAAAGTGCTCCGAGCTTTTTTCTCATTTCTAGCCGAAATGTCGAGACCACAAGTCGCATATGCTGCGTTTATTTTAATGGAATGCTACTTAAAAAAAGAAAGAAAGAAAACGATGGTGGCGGACGAATATATTGAGAGAAAGGAGGGTTAATTGTGGATTGACATTAATGAATATTTTCGAAAATCAAGAATTTCGGGGTCAATACAAAAATACGTAGAATCCTTTTTTTCCTATGTTGTTCAATAAACTTGATTCCACTCTACTGTGAGCAAACACTTGATGCAATTTGTTAGTAGTACACAATTTATCTTCATTCCAGTACACTCTAATAGCGACTGTATAATTGTACTCAGTGGCGGTGGAACGTTTTAAAGCCATGGGGGTGAGGGGCAAGCAAAAATTTCCTAATAAAAATTGTAACATAAAAAACATGTATGTCAATAACACTCCACTAGCCCTAAACGCATAACTTTATTAGGGTATGATAAGAACCGTTCTAGCATATCGGCTTAAGTATTTATTCACCCGCAGCGGAGGTCTAGGGGTAGAGTCGTTGGCTCACAATCCATTGTTAACAGTTGACGGGGAGGTCTAGGTTCGAATCTCGGCCGGGTGAACTGAGGGTAGTTTTCCACAAGTTATTTATCACTGCGATTTTTCTATCTTCACTCAACCATCTCCACGCAAATGTGGGTTCACTTCCTCCTAACTGCCTTCCTCATCCCTATCCCATTAGATTAAGCCGTTAATAGCCCATGTGCTAATAAACGTAACAATAAAAAAAAAATAGGCCTGACAGAAAGTTCTGTAGTTGAATATACAACACATTATTTGAAGCGATCGACCAAGCCACTATGGCCGTTAAAATATGTGTTTTTTGGTCTGTGTAACGAATATCAGATCCATTGCTCCGTCTCAAGAACATTAACCCGTCTAGCAAGTGACAAAATAAGATAGGAATACAATCTGATAGACTTTACGTGTCAATGTAAATTCAATCAAGCATAATATATCTGTATGGTAATAATAGTATAATACCTCAAGTAAAAACTCTTCTCACACATATACTTCGTAGTTTGCCGTTCGCTTTGTGTTAAAAATCAAGTTAGCTAACACACAATCACACCTAATAAAATGATACCACACTCGGAGAGGTCTGTAACCAACTGTTTGCCGCACACGTGCTCATTCACTATGATTTTGGCGCGAAAAAGTTGCGTTATAGCGTTCTGCATGACACACGTGCCTACTAGGAGTCGGCGCGTAATTTAAACTTCATTTATGACTTCATTTATGACTTTATTCAAGTGGTCTTAGCTTTGGTATAAAAACAATTGAAATATAAAATTGTTTTTTCGATTTCCAATAATTTATATAGGCCACACTGGGATCTTTATAGCACATGTCAGAAAGGGGGGCAATACCCCATGTGCCCCTTCCCCCGTTCCGCCGCCCTTGCCAGTACTCACTTGTAATGTAAAAATTAAAGGGATTCGCAAAAAACAGCGAAAGTCGGGTGGAGCACATGCGCTCGACTCGGATCGTCGCTAGTTACATTGAACTGACTGGCGATTGCTCGTGTTACATTACTGTCCCTTGTCAGTCGCGACCTTAAAACTTCGTAGTTTCTTGTAACGGTTTATTTTGTATATCCATTAAGCTTCTATTGCAAGTAATTGTAGTCTAATCAGACCTAAACGATTGGGTTTGATTTTAGTGAACAATTTGTTTTCTAACAGTCCAAATTCATTGTCTTTGAGTTTTGCTCTAGTTGTTACGTTGTTATGTGAATCCTGATCACAAACTAGCATATTTACGTTAAGTGAACGTTAAGATGATCTTTGTCCCGGGATTAACGAACATTATACTACTATAAAGCCACACAGCTGACTCACTCACTGACAGTAATGCTTACCCACTTCCAAATGAGCTAGAAACTTGAAATTAGGCAAACTTATAGCTTCTATCCTGTAACCGACGGGAAAATTCCAAAAAGTTAAACATTTCCGAAAAAAAATTCAAAATGGTGGAGAAAGTTTAAAAGTTGCTGCGGACCTTTCTTTGAGGTCTCGTGTGACTAAACGGTAAGACCTATAAAAAAAACGTTCTGGAATTACATTAGTTTAAAACCACTTGCAAAGAAAACTCATAGGGGGTTTGGAGGCGGAGCCCCCAACGAGCAAAGCGAGTAAACTCTATAAAGTGTGACCAGGATCAACACAAAGTAATGTAACAACTCAAGCAAAACATATACTGTTTTAAAACAAATTCAGGCAATTTGGGACACCGTAGATTTAAACAAATAAAATATTGTAGCAGTACAATCGCATAACAAGTAAGATAATTTTATGAATCAGACTAAGCAAAAAATATATTAGGGTAGCTATGTCTTATTTGATCTTGAAAATAATGGTGTCTTGAAATAATTATTTAAAAGGAGACTTATTGATTGACGTATTATTTTGGGATTGAATATATTACTCATAGACGATACATTATGCATATAATACAGTTTTTTATATCAAAGATAATATAGCTTTAATATTTTTACCACCTTGTTATAAGAATCATTAGATAAATTAGTAAATAAATGAAGATAATAACCATCAAACACTAATCGAACAGCTGGTGCTGTTGTAATTAATTTAATCTTACTGCTCATCTTTTTCTATCATTTTATTGATTTATTTAAACGACTAAAACAAAGGGCTAGCTTTAGGGCCCCT
>CABFOV010000374.1:174958-191691 GCA_902141375.1 Timema poppense
CCCCCCCCCCGGAGACGTATCGCTCGCATAGGTCAAGAACCGGCCCTGAATTGTTCAATCAAATGGAACTCTTAGTAGTTAAGGCTGATTAGGCTATAAATGCTTGCGATATAAGCTTACTAGATGGGTTAAAGCTTTTGAAAAGGGCAGGGGTTCCCAGGAAATTAGGTTAGCTGAGCTTAGATTGACGCCCTCTTTGTGGCGGTCAAACGATGGGCGGGGACATCCAGCCTAGCTTGCAAATAACCACTTTGGCGGATGTTTTCATTCCTCGACAATAGTGAGGTCTTTTTTAATTTTTGTACCAATCACGTTCCAATGCATTGTTTTCCTGAACCTGTCCCTCACAGGCTTGTTGTCAATCTCGGGAATAATTGGATGTACTAGCACTTTCAATGGTACCAGTGGTCACGCAATCGTAATAGACTGGATCCTTGGTGACAGGCTCTCTTTCGGGTGCATTGATCATGGTTTTTCACTTGCGAATTACCACTATGATTAAACCATTATGTCTCCTCACTAATGTGGGTGCATTTCCTCTAAAATGCTCCTTCATACCTTCCCTTTAAAATAAGTATTTAATATCCTGAGTGTTGAACATACTAATTTAAAAAAATGTGTTAATAACCTTTTGTTTTCTTTTAAAATATATTTTACTAGAATAGTTAACATTCATTTTTTGACAATGATCAATTTTTTTTTAAATTGGTATGTTCAACACTAGGACTATTAACAACTTATTCTAAGGAATACTTTAGACTATTAACAACAGCTGTAACAATACTGATTCGAACCCCTCTCATATATTTAAAAAGTCATGGATGAAGTGCATTTTTCTTTAAAGTATTTTATGTGAAATATCCTTTCAATACTTCATCCATGTAGAATCACGCGCTTTACAGAAATAATGTCGAAGGATTGTACCATTAAAATTTATTTATTTTTCTTTAAAAAAATCAACTCCGTAGTATTTAACAAAAGAAAGCAAGTTACACTAGCTCCTTCTACCCAATAGGAAGCTAGCCTTCACGACACCTGTCACCAGGACGCTTTCGATTAGTTTGTTTTGACACTGGTCGCGTGAGGTCCAAGGGTTAAGGGGTAGATCATATATAAACCGCTTGCACGTATGAATACACACAGTGCCGGTAGCATAAATATAGCAGTAGCAGTGCCATTAACTGAAATCTATAGTTCAACAAAAATTGTATCATTTTACATAATATATTCATACCAAAGATAAAATCACTTTAATAAATCGCTTGCCACATTAAAGGTGTTATTAATTCAATTAAAATATAATACAAACCATATCATAATAATTGGCGATCGATCACGGGGCTATAAATAAAATACCAATTATATAATCAAAATACCGTACCGTTTTAATTAGTGCTTGATCACGGGGCAATTATCAGCTAATTAAACGGTATCACTTCAATCGGCGTCCATCGCTGACGTGTATCATAATACAACTTACTATAAGGAACACTTTAGACTATTAACAACTTATTATGAGGGGTAAGAAGGGAGTAACGTAGGGGAAATGAGCCCGCATTTGCGTTGAGAGAGAGTATGATATCGCATGTGGAGTAAAACCCTGTACATCCCCTTCTAATGGACCCAACAGAATTCGAACACCGCTACTCACCTCCTGTCACATTTCTCACTGTCACCTTTGATAGAACCAATCGTGGTGATGTTTCATCTGTTGGTTAGCCTTCATTCGGTATCTTTGTACAGTCTGGTCACCATATTATAAGAATAAAAATAATTTGTTGAAAGGATGTACAAAATAAACGAAGGGTAATCAACGTTGGTTCACGGTCCTTTTATTATTTTTACAACTGTCAACATAGACAGCTGTAGGACGCGTGACTTGGCGTATGAACACATGGGAAAATATTTAGCTATATTTGGAACTGTATATTAAGGCTTTGCCTGCTGCGTGATTGAGTGTAATTTCTGCAGCAAGTTGGTTTTTGAACATATACAAAATGTGATTTGCTCTCAATATTTTGGCAAAATTAAATGCAAATTATGTTTTTTTAGCACCACGTATTACAATCCGTTTGGGCTATACGCCCATGCACTAATTACGATACTGTATTAGGGAAAGGAAGGTTGAATTTAAAGTAATATACTCGCATTTGCATGGAGGGAGAGTAGAAAACCATTTAGGAAAAAACCCTGACCAGGACTCGAACCCCAATCTCCTCGCTATCGGCAGTCCAGTCTATTGCGGGAGTGACGCCTGAGACCATGCAACCACAGAAGTGGGTCTTACTAAAGGTGTGGTGTGGAAATGAACTGGTATTCGAACATTACAATTTGACGCATGGATATGAAGATGTATGATTTTATTTGAAAGGAACTTTTTGGAAAAGATAAACATATGTTTTGCGTCATCATTGATAGTTTATGTTAACTTATTATTATTAGTAGTATATTATCTTATAGGTATTGGTATGAACTTCTAAATGTGACAGCTGCAGATCACCTGACTTTATGTATGAATATATTAAAATGGTTTGTCTTGTTCTTTCTACTGCAATCCCACTATGGCTGCTGGAGCTTTTTACGTGTGTGACGAGTGGCAAGCGGCCAGCCTCTATTCTCGAACAAGGACCTTACCAAACAGGCACCCCCTCCCCCCACGCCGCCCTCTCTCCGATCCTTGTGCGAGGCACGGGATAGGCCAACAACTAGCTTGGAACCCGTCGTGGCGTCATGCTGCCTGGTCGGAGTTTAGATCCAAACCGGGCGCACTAGGTGGATTTTCACGCGTGTTTTTCTCATTCCTACACCTTATATTAGAGTTTTTTATGACCTTTCTATTCTACACACAACATAGAAAATAGTTCCGCACACAAACACACACACACACACACAAATTTAAAGGCACCGATTTTTTTAATCAAAAAAATAAATGTGTTAACATTCACTCAGATAGCTTATGGAAGATTTCGTAAACTGGCGGACCACGGGATGGATTTGGCATGTGGGCGTGTTTTTTAAAATTGATTGAATGAATCCATATAAAAATCCGGATTTCCGATTTATGTTAAAAAATCGGAAGATCTACCGACAAAGAAAAGGTGTCCGGTTTCAAATCAAAGGACTAACGAATTGAGAAATAAACATTCCAGGGTTGCCACGCACCTGGAAAACAGCGGAAATAATATGAGCCCAGAAAAAACGGGAAAACACTCATGAAATGTGTTTATTAAAATACACAACACAAGGAATTATATTTAAAAAAAACTAAAGTAAAAGTAGAATTTTGGGGAATTTGGGACATTAAACTACAAGCCTTTAGCAAGCCTTGCATGGAAATAAAAAGCGAACTGAAGACATTTATTATTTCCCCCTCCCCCTTTCTATCCTTCATCCTGAGGGCTGTGAGCTGCATACATTTTCCCATCGAATTCAAATAATCGTGTTTTAAAGACCACTTGCATGGTTTAAAAATAGTAATTTGTATAGAAAACGAAATTTAATTCCTACATACTATTCTATAAAGTGTTTGGGAAAATGGGAATTCCTTCTTGAAAACTTTTGGAAACATAGAGAATTTTGTATTAAGAAATAAGTGTCAAAAACCTGCTTCAATGTTTTGCTGTTTTTTACTTTTTACTATCAAGAGAAATGGATTATAATTGGAGAAAAAAAACTGATCATGAGATTATGACGAATCATCACGGGTGACCTAGTGGTAAGGTGTTGGACTTCTGTGCTGGGGGTCTGGGGCTCAATCCTTGGTCCCGGCACAAATATATCTGATTGACAAACCCTTCCTTCACCTCTGACAAGACGTGTATTAATCACAATTTGTGAATGTGTGGCATGCCAGGCCTCCACCGTGGTTTGGATTCCATGTTAAACTGTAGGTCTTCCATTTTATCACACAATCATCCTACCCTTACACATTAGCGTAAGTGCGTACAACCCGAACGGTTAGTAAGACGTGGTGCTAATAATAATAATATTTACGTTTTATGTGAACCAGAAACTAAAAAAGTAGATTATACAATTGAGTGCCTAAGTAAGAGAAGGCTATGCCACAAAAACAAAGTTTTCAGAAAAATATGGTTTTATTAGACTAAGTACATTTCTCATTAAAATATTATTTAAATTTTTTAAAATGCCTTATTTGCACTTGAACATTGTCAGGGTAGTTGGGAAAATAGTTTTATACAAGAACAAATATGTTTTCAAAAGTTTAAAACCACTGTATTTAAAAAACTAGAATTTTAGCTGTTTATTGAAAAATATAAATTAGTAGGATCAAATTATTTAAAAAATCACTAGGCTATACAAACAAATTTTGAAGTATCTGTTTTAATAATAATTGCCATATTACTTATTTTCTTCCTTTTCGCTTCCCTTTGCCTTTGTGGGTTTCAAGTTGTTGTACAGGTCATGGTGCACAGCAGGTATGAAAACCAAGAGTAAAAGTAAATCACGATGTTTGAGGGAGATGATTTATCTTACTGCAGGATAAAACTCAGGCACTTCACTTTAAGCCTCTTTTAACATTTTTGTTTTTAGTGATTCCTTCATTAGATTCTTTCTACGACGGCCTGGCTGTTTTTTTATTAAACACACGGACATTAGTCCATGTTTCAATGTGTCTGTAAGATGTACCCAGGACTGCCTCTGGACAAGTTTACTGATGTAGTGTCCCTGACGCCAACTTTTCTTTTATCTTCACTTGTACTGTGGCTAGGTTGTAGGTTTAACAAATTCGAACTGTCCATGTCGACCACTGTAAATGTGTTTTTCACCCTAACTTCTAGTGTGGCATAGACCCTTATCTTTCTCCCCAAACAGCTGGCGCTCCTGCGGCTGTATTTTTGGTAAGGTTTTAAACAGACAAGAGAATATGCCACACGTCCAAATAGCTAATATTGTTGCTAATAGACATCGCTATGCAGAGCTGTGAATAAATCAATATTTCAAGTTGTGTGGCTTGGACCCTTCTATTACATACTCACTCAATTCTGTCTGTCTGTCTTTACCTGGACACAAATCCGAAACAGTTCGTTCAAACTTGATATTTAGATTTTATAGTGAGGGGGAGGTGTAGAGAGGAACAGAGGTGTACAATAGCCTTGATCTTTGCCATACGACGGCTGATGGAAAAAAGGTATGAATTTGGGAAAGCTTGATAATGATATTTATGGATGTGGAGAAGGTATATGATAGTTTGGATAGAAATAAAGTTCGGAAAGCGATGGAGGAAGTTGAAGGGGAAAGAGGAGTTGTAATGAGAGTGAAAAGCATGTATGAGGAGGATAACACCAGCTGTGTAAAGACGGAGAGTTGTAGGATGAAGTGGTTCCAGATTTTAAAAAAAACTAGATCGAAGCAGGGGAGTGCCCTTTCATCATTACTATTTGTAATGGTAGTGGAAATGGTCATGGACAAAGTAGTAGGAAAGAATGAAAGCCATGAGGTTTTCTGATGACTTTATGGTATGGGGCAAGAAGGAAGAGGAAGCACAGGAACAACTACAGGACTGAAATAAGGAGCTGAAAGATTGTGGAATGAAATTTAGCATGACGAAGTGTGAAGTGATGATAATGACAAGGAAGAGGATAAGACCTAGTAACTCTATCAAGTTGGATGGAGTATAGCTAAGAAAAGTACAAAATATACAATATCTTGGAAGCGTGATTGAGAAGAAGGGTGGAAGTGGAGAGGATAAAATGAGAAGAGGACAGCAGGGAGAGTTGCTATAGGTTATGCAATGGAAAATAGAAGCACCCTTGAAGCCAAAGGAAGTGTTGTACTGGGCGTACTTTGTACCATTTGTCACATACACAGTAGAAACAAGGACATTGAATGTAAGAGAGACTAGGAAAGTGGAGGCCATGGGAATGAAGTTTTTGAGGAGCATGTCAGCTGTCACGAGGAGAAACACTATTAGGAATGAAGTTATCCAGGAAATAGTGGAGGTACAGGGAGTACATGAGATAGTAGAGGAAGCAAGTTTTATATGATATGCGAATGTAATGAGGATGAAGGAGGAGAGGATGCCAAAGGAAATGATGATAATGAAGTACATAAGGGAGGCCAAGAAATAGATGGGAAGAGCAGATAACAGAGTAAGCAAGTGAGAGGAGAAGAATTGAAGCAATTAAGGGAGGAAGAATGGCGGCATTTTACTAAACTGACCCGGGTACAGACTGGAAACAATTGATGATGATAATGATGAGATAGTTTTTTTTACCATAGCTTTCAATTTAAGTGTAGTTTACCGATTGATATTTTTTTTAATTCCAAGTTTTTCGAAAATGCCGCTATTGATTTTGATTAAAATGCATACAAGATTTGTTTGACATGATCACTAACACTGTATGACTAGTTTTGGGGCAAAAATTTGTTGAAAGGTAGTTTTACTGATGGATAATTTTTAAAATTTAAAATATTAAAAAAAATGTCTAACCATATTCTTTAAAATGTTTATCTTGGTATTGTGTGTTATGAGCTATGACAAATAACATTTACTTGTTTGTGGGATAAGAACTCGTATATTATTAGTTTACTGATTTTTCAAAATCTTGAAATATTTTATAAACGGCCTTAACGATTTGGTTACAAATGGGCATTTTGAGTGTGTTTGACATGACAAATAACACTGTATACTTGTTTTTGGGGTAAAAATTCATTTATATTTATTTTACCGGTACCGATAGTTGATTTTTCAAAAACTTGTAAATTTTTATAATGGCCTTAACGATTCGGTTTCAAATGGGTGTATTATGAGTACTTGTCATGAAAAATTGTACTTTGTTGAATATTTATAAAAATATATATATATACCGATTTTGTTCTATATATAGCGGGTGACTATTTTATATGATAATGAATGTGTCTTTATTTTTCTATAATAAATTAATTTAAGCGTTTTGCAACAAATTACATTAAATATGAAATTTTTCTAGTCTAAGATAGAGTTAAAAATGATTATCTGGGAATAATTTTTCATTATAAATAAGAACGCGTTTTTAATTTTACAAATAGCTTTTGGGTGGTTTACAAATAGACTCATTTATTTTTGAAAATTTTAAATCTATTAAAATATTTTAACAATTTGATGTAATGTTTATATATAAAGCGTGGTTAATAAAATGATGTGTTTGTTCTAATGAGTAAAACTTATTTAAGGGTAGTTTACTGAAAACTTATTTTTGTAAATATTCTTTTCATACACAATATGAAAAAGTTGTTACGATTGTTTCGTACTCTTTATTTTTTTAAATTTAGTTGTGTATATATTTTTTCAATATCTAACCTAAATATAATCTCAATATCATCCATGTTTGTATTATGTTACGGGTCTTACATTTGCTCAATATTAATAGCAACAAATAAAGTTTTATTCTGTCAATTGAAATTTTCTCACACCCAGCCAGCGACACTCATTTACGTTACCTGTCTGGTTCATGGTATGCTTAAAAATACGTTTTGAACAGGGATCCAAACCCTGCCGTGTTTGACTCGGCTGCGGCGTAGGAAACAAAACAATGATTCAGGTCGTAAACGAACCTAGAGCTCTGTCTCAGCGTCAGACTACTCTTCAACTGGTTACCTCACACTTGTTACGTAATCGGGGCATCACAATACATAATATTAACGATAAGATATGTGGTAAACTCTTAATTATCTAAATGTTTGAACTCTTTTATCATTTATCAGCGTAGCTCTTAGGCCAGAAAACCTAGTAAGAGCTGGGGTTAAAGTAGATAGAGAGAGAGAGAGAGAGAAATCTACTTCCACGTTTTAATACATCAAGTCATATGCAGCTGTCACTTTTGGTAAATATTATCAATGCAAATAAAATAATACTAATAATAAGATAACATGTTATTATTGTTGACAGATTCGGTTTAAGATTTTGAGGGCCACAGTAATATTTTCAAAAGGAAAAAGGAGTTGAGGAAAAACAACATTATTTTTAGAAGGTTTTAATAATATATATATATATATATATATATATACACACACTATATAGTCTATAGTATATTAATTGAACCCCCTTTTTAAATAGATAACTTAGATTAGGCCCATCCACCCGAAACCTTAGCTCAGTAGGTAGCGCGTCTTTCTACTGGGCAAAAGGGTCCCGGGTTCGGTTTCCGGCATGGCTGAAAATAATATCATTGTTTAAATATGGGTTCACCCTTTCACAGTGATGGATTAACAGTCGAGGACTGGATGTTGTGTCTGTCCTAGGCCTAGATTAAAGCATAATATGAAGCTACGACAGGCCTAGCCAGCCGGTAATGGAACATATATAATTTGAATAAAAAACTGACCCGTGCCATAGACAGAAAACAGTAATGAATAAAAAAAAGATTACCTACTTATACTTTGATTCGGTGTTCATTAATAAAATAACTTTTTTTTTATTACTGCGTCTTACTACCTGTTCAGATTATACACGTATATGATACTTAGGCTAATGGGGTAGGGATGAGTAAGGAAGCATTTTATCTGTAATCTAGCCACGTTGCGTGGAAGGAGAGTGGGAAACCACTTAGGGAGAAAAAAAACACCTTCAGTAGACCCGACCAGAATTTGAACTCGATCTCCCCGTCATCAGCAGGCCAGTCTAACACGAGAGTGACACTTTAGGGTTTGGACTATTCGGCAACTGAATCAGATGAAATAACTTTTACCCTAATACGTGGATGCCCCTGGTCTGTAGCCCCTAAATCCCTCGCCTTAATCCGACCCTGATTATTGACCTCAATAAAATATGGGGTTTTTTTCTTTCCATAAGTGTCTTCTAGCAAAATCCTATTATAAAAGTTGCTGTGCTGTATGTTTAGTGGGCGTGGTCTAAAGCTAAACCAAGCTGGTCGAGCAGGCCGGCAAGACATCAACATCTCTTCTCCTTCCCCTCCCCCTCCTCTGTTCGTTTTTATTCTCCCTCCCCTCTCTTTCGTGACGGAGAGCAGTAAAAAACAGCAGCAAGCCTCGTCAAGTTCAAGGCCAAGCTGTATATAGGCTGCCGCTGGAGGCGAGCATGCGGGCTGCCAGGCAGATACAGACACGATACTAGGCTCTGAGAACACAGGATCTAGGAGCGACCGAAACTTTTACTCTCTGTTCCGCGGTACCTGTCGCCCAATATTCATGTTCACATATGAGGTGGGAGAGTAGGTAGGAAACGCGAGTTAAGGGCAGTATTTTTGAAGTTTTTATTTCAATTTTTTTTTGTTCAAAATAAATCATATATTCAGTATAAACACTTATTGACATGGTAGCATCATCAGTTCTTGAATATCTGTCAAGGATGTCCTGGAATTTAATGACAACTTTTTATCTTCATTTAAAAAGTTTGTTATCTAATTCCGCTATTCTCATGGCAGATATTTAACAACTATTGATATCACCGTGTGAGGAAAATTAAACTCTTATGTTTATACTGAAGCAATATTTTATTTACTATGAAAAAAAAAGTTTTGCTATTAAAACTGCGAAAACACTGCCCTTAACTCATGTACACTACACTCCTACCTCAAAGGTTGGTACACACACGTACGTACCCGCTCGGTACGTATTTGTTTTTATGTTGAGACACCTTTCTCCTCACAGCAGTGAATTGGCTCAGTTCTACATTGGCTTTCAGTTCTCCTTTAGCACCGCGTTTTACTACCTTTTCAGGCTATACACATGTGAGAGGAGGGTTGAATTTAGAGTAAGTGTACCCGGGTTTGCGTGGAAGAGTGGAAAAATCATGTAGGAAAAACCACCTTAGGTACACCCTAATGCGATTCGAACTCTGATCTTCCTATCATCGGCAGTCTAGTATATTGTGGGAGTTATGCCTTAGACCATATGGTCACCAAAGTGAGTTTCTTCACTATTAAAATGACAACCCACTTTGATGGCATGCATTGTGTAAGGTGCTACTCTCGTAGTAGACTAGTTTGTCGATGACGGGGAGACGGGTGTACTGAGGATAGTTTTCCCTAAATAGTTTCCCTACTTTCTTTCTACGCAAATATGGATACATTTCCTCTAAATTCAATCTTCATTCTTAACCCATTAGTTTAATTAGTACATAGGCGTTTAACCCCAATGGGTAGTAAGACGTGGTGCTAAAAATACATAAAAAGTCAATATTTTTTGAATTGGTGCGGAGTGATACGCCATAGTGTGTGCCTACCTTAAGTCTTCCCGTCGGATGCTTGTCCTCACAGAAACTGTGCATTTTAACAATTATAAATATATTAAACTTTTGACCAATTCTTTTAGTAAAAACAGTATTATATTATAATATATAAGTTACCAAACGAGGTTGACGTATTCCTAAATGGTTTTCCCTGTAAATGATTATACATCTTCTCTAAAATTCTACCTTGCTCAGCCCTAAAACACTAGCGTAATTAATGAATCAGGGTCACTACGCACCTGGAAACCCGGGAAATCAGAGGGCATTTTTCGTGTCTGGAAAAACCAGAAGAATATGGGGGAATAAAAATAATAATACAAACATTGGAATATTGATGAATTTAAGACATCTCACTAAAAGCTTTTAATATTAGGCCTTTGCAAAGTAGTAAAGTTCCCTCAGAAACGCCCATAAAGGTGTGCAAACGAAAACATTTCGGGGTGAGAAACTTTTGCCTGCGCGCTCGTATAGTAGGTTCTTTGTAAAAGCGAGCTAGCAAATATTGTTAGAGTTAAAAAAAAACCAATATAATCATGAGGATTGATTTATTGAACGAATGAAGTGAGTTATCCGTTTTAACTCCACCGATTTGCATTTGCTACGGGCCATGCAAAAGAAGTTTGCTCAGGCCCCCAGATCTCCTAAGAGCGGCCCTGATTTTACCGAATAACTACAATAATTCGATCAAATATCTTATTCCTCGTAGTCCCCCTCCTAAAAACATTGCGTTACGCAACCGTCGCAATTTGGATTTTCCCATAAGCACAATTCATCAGTTACATGACTTTACACTAGTCATTTCCTCTTTAATTCAACATAATTTGTTTGAAAAAAAAAGGTATTTTATTTCTATAAAACCTATAAAACACGGAGAAGTTAATAGTGACACCCTTGGCCATATTTGTAACCTGAACAGGTAGACCATGAGACGCGGTGACAAATAAATCAGTGCGATCGATTTTTGTACACTCAGTTTCATTGAAAAATTATATTCCTGCTCAATGTCATCGGAACATTTCTTTCGTTTTCCTCGTACCTGTCCCTTTCCCTATTTATTCCAGGTGCCTGTTTCATAATCAAGGTCACTGTTTACGTCCTCTCGCTTTCTCCCCAGATGTATGTCTCCTGCCCAAGGTCACCGTTCACGTCCTCTCGCTTTCTCCCCAGATGTGTCTCCTGCTCAAGGTCACCGTTCACGTCCTCTCGCTTTCTCCCCAGATGTGTGTCTCCTGCTCAAGGTCACTGTTCACGTCTTCTCGCTTTCTCCCCAGATGTGTGTCTCCTGCTCAAGGTCACTGTTCACGTCTTCTCACTCTTCTCGTGTTTCACGTCTTCTCGCTTTCTTTCCAGGTGCCTATTTCCTTCCCAGGTCACCACCACCAATTACCTCGCGCATTATTCCAAGTAAATTAACTGCTTTAAAGTCACAAGGAAGGACAAGCATTGGCCTGTTTCTATAGCTCACTCACAAGGGAGAACAAGCATTGGCTGGTTTCTATATTGCACTCACAAGGGAGCACAAGCATTGGCTGGTTTCTATATCTCACTCACAAGGGAGGACAAGCATTGGCTGGTTTCTATATCTCACTCACAAGGGAGGAACAAGCATTGGCTGGTTTCTATATCTCACTCACAAGAGAAGACAAGCATTGGTTGATTTCAATAGCTCACTCACAAGGTAGGACAAGCATTGGCTGGTTTCTATATCTCACTCACAAGAGAGTACAAGCATTGACTGGTTTCTATAGCTCACTCACAAGGGAAGACAAGCATTGGCTGGTTTCTATATCTCACTCACAAGGGAGGACAAGCATTGGCTGGTTTCTATATCTCACTCACAAGGGAGGATAAGCATTGACTGGTTTCTATAGCTCACTCACAGGGGAAGACAAGCATTGGCTGGTTTCTATAGCACACTCACAAGGGAGGACAAGCATTGGCGGGTTTCTATATCTCACTCACAAGAGAGACAAGGGAGGACAAACATTGGCTGGTTTCTATAGCTCACTCACAAGAGAGTACAAGCATTGGCTGGTTTCTATATCTCACTCACAAGGGAGGATAAGCATTGGCTGGTTTCTATAGCTCACTCACAAGGAAAGACAAGCATTGGCTGGTTTCTATAGTTCACTCACAAGGGAGTACAAGCCAGAGGCTAGCGCTAAGCTCGCCTATCGTACTATCGCCCACAGAGCAACCCTGACGGTGAACTTAGTTGTTATCTGCATCACTTACTGTTATAAAGAAGATAAATATGGCCCTAGATAAAACCTCTCGAGCTTTTCTTACCCTTGATAAACTAAAAATACGAGTTGATAAAACGTGTTTTACTGTAGTTCTGTCTTTCATAAAAGCCATAAATTTTCCGATATACAGGATGCTCCCGGTACTTTTGGAAGTGGTAGGGGATCGATCAATTCAAAATGTTCCTTAAGAGATTAGTTCATTTTCTCTTCCTTTTCAAGCAAACAGCAAAATATTCCTTTTTTCTACATACAAAGTAACACTAACAATTTTATGCTAGTAAAAGTTATGATGGTTTAAAAGTTGTGCAACATTAAATTATTACTAAGATGATCCCTCATTTGTTCTAATCTTTTGTTTCGTTAAAGATGAATCCAGTATGAAACATCCAATGGGATTCGTGAAAGTAATCTAAAACCACGAACTAAATTTAAACATATTAAGTAAAAAACATTAGGCTACTTCGAAAGCTGCGCACCAATGAATTTCATTTAAGTTGACATTTTAACAATAATTATTTGTTTACTACTTTGAGTTATTCAGAGTCAAATATTGAAAGATGCGCAATGTCGCCTGTCGGTCAGCCACTCATTCCGTCATTGATCGGTGCAATGCTTGTGTCCGGGCTGGAGGCCCTTATTTTGAATAAAATAAATACCGTTGCATAAACTAATAAATTAAAATTTTTATTTTATATCTATATTTTGATTCTGTTTAGTTTTTTGCTGTTTGCTTGAAAAGGAAGCGAAAACGAGCTAATCTCCAAAGAATATTTTTCGGGTGACCTGGTTGGTGGTCTAGGGGTAAGGTGTTTAACTTCTGTGCTGGGGTCCGGGGTTCAATCCTTGGTCCCGGCACAGATTTATTTGATTACCAAACCCTTCCTTTACCTCTGAGAAGACGTGTATTAATCACAACTTGTGAATGTGGGGAATGCCAGGCCTCCACCGTGGTTCGGATTCCACGTTGAACTGTAGGTAGGTCCTCCATTTCATCTCACAATCATCCTACCATTACACATTAGCGTAAGTGCGTATAACCCGAACGGGTAGTAAGACGCGTCCTAGCTTTGATTCCCGGTATGGTATAAAATAATTGTATCATTGGTGAAAACCTTTCACTTATAAAGTGATTAGGCTTAGTTACCTATGGACTGAGTATTGTCTTAATAGTTTTAAAACGAAGTTATTTTTAAGTCATGTTCCTATAACCAGTTCGTTTAGTAAGTATACGTTAAAGATTCCATAATAAATTTAAAAATTATAATTTAATATTTTTAAAAGTGCAATTTCTTGTTCTGATAACTTCAACATTTAAAATGATTTAAAGTTAGGTTAAAATGAACGAAGGTTCGTATTTTTTTCAGTTTTTATAGAAAAAAAAATCTTCCGTAGATAAGTTTAGTTTAACTTTTTTAAATATTTACTCTCAAAAGTTCTTGAAAATTGATCATGTGCATCGCGAAATTTGGGCACGACTTGTTCTTTTCATTTTAAAAGTTTATCTGCAATCTCTAATCATATGGCATATAATTAATTATAAATACCATTAGCTATAAATAAATTATGAAGACCTTGACTTTAAATAACAATTTCAAACAATAATTAATGTTAATGATAATTGTATGGATTGTGAAATATAATATATTACTGGTGGATCGTTGCATCGTTGGCTGCAGCTCTATGTCATAAGCCCTCACTCGACTTTCTAGTTAAAAGTTTACTCGTCAAAAGCTATCAACTTTACATAGATATTTAGCTTACGGTGTTTAATTTGAATCAAAACTTATATTTTGCCCCTTCACACTCCGATGAGAACTTTAAAATACCCCTCTCAGAGCTCGCTCTCTCCCTATTCGTTGTGCCGGACCACTCAGGTAAGAATTGAGCTGTTATTATTTTTAACCAAAGATAAATATTTAATTCACCGACGTACATTTATACACGAATCATGGTTTCCATGGCTAAGTAAACAAAGAATCAGTGTACAGATGAGCCACTGCTCACACAGGAGAAGATAGTAGATTCACTAGGAAAATTGAGCTTTATTTTCAGGCTATTATTTTTGCTGACATCCTAGAGCCCTAATCTTTAAGAGGAGTGTTCGTTGTGTCAAAATCGGTTATGCCGTTTTCTCGTAATTTCAACTACCGGAAATAGGCTTATCAAATTTTATATATATATATATATAGAGAGAGAGAGAGAGAGATTGAGAAACTGTGAGAGTGAGTGATTTGTATATGAGTATGAGAAAGTGAGTGGGAAAAACTGAGTGTGAAAGAGTGAGAGTGATAGAGAGAGTGTGAAGAAGAGAAAATAAAAGTGTGTGAGGGCTTGTGCTATAAAGAGAGCTTGTGTGATATAGTGAGAGTGTTTGTGAGATAGAGAGATTGTGTGATAGAGTAAGTGTGTGTGAGAGCTTAAGTGTGTGGAATAGAGTGTTTTTTAGAAAGTAAGTGTGTGGGTTAAAGAGTGTATGTGTGATAAAATAGATGGAGGACACAGCACTTTCTTTTAGTACCGCGACTTACTACCCGTTCGGGTTATAAGCTCATGTAATAATCTCGCTAATAGTTTTAGGAATAAGGTAGGTTATTTATAGGAAGTGTGCCCGCAGTTTCGTGAAAACCATTTTGGAAAAAAACACCTTCAGTACACCCGACAGAGATTCGAACCTCGATATCCCCATCATCGGCCGTCTAGTCTACTGCGAGAAAAGTGCCTCAAACCAGGTGTCAACTGAATTGGGTCACAAAACATTAGTTTGAAATACTATCCAGTCAAAATCAAGTGGTAACTTGGAAACATAATTGAATGAATTTGTGTTGGATGTTATTTGGAAAAATAAACACCAAAACCTCTACTTAAATTATTAGATAGATGGGATACATGAACTATTACTTTAAATAATATCAATATACACTCAAATTGAAGTGGTAGCGAGGAAACATAACAATTAAATTAATTCCTTCAATCAAAGAATGTAGGAAAGATATGCTGGAACCAGCTAATAATAACGACCATTTTGTGATCAGAGGTAAATATTCAAAAATAAAGATGCACATGCATTGTTTTTTTTAGTATATTTACATTTTTGCCAGAAGTTTTATTTATTGTACCGTACAACTTAATAAGACCTTTTAAGCGTTGAAGTATTATTTTTAAACCAAAGAGAAATATTCTATTTGCGGAGTGAGTTATTATTTTTAACCAATGAGAGATATTTTATTATTATTATTATTATCACCGCGTCTTACTATCCGTTCGGTTTATACGCACTTACGCTAATGTGTAATGGTAGGGTGATTGTGAGATGAAATGAAGGACCTACAGTTTAACGTGGAATCCGAACCACGGTGGAGACCTGGCATTCCTCACATTCACAAGATGTCTTGTCAGAGGTGAAGGAAGGGTTTGGTCATCAGATAAATCTTTGCCGGGACCTGGGATTGAACCCCGGCCGTCAGCATAGAAGTCTGACACCTTACCCCTAGACCACCAGGTCACCGAGAGATATTTTATTTACAGGTATAAGACCATGCACAAATCATACTTTCCATGATGATGTAAACAAAGAATGAAAAGCTGAAAATTCTCTGGGAAAATAGATTTGTAAACTACTATTTTCTCCCGACATCATTAACTCCAACCCAACCTTAAATCAAATGAGAGATCATTTGTCAAAATCCGTTCATCCATTTCCTTGTAATTTCTATGACCGAAAACGAGTTTATCAAATATATTGTGTAGTTGGGAGGGTAACACAATCACACACAAAAAAGGACAAAATTCTATTAATATAATTATTTACTAACTTTTTTTCTTTCCTGTTTATGATATAATAGACATGACAAACAAAATACCATTTGTCAGTGGCACCAAACCTTAAACAATTTTTATTTAATTACATTTTTAATATTTTTACTTAACTAAAATTGTATATTTTTAAAGATTCGAGATTTTGCATTTAGATCAGAGATTCGAAAGAAAATTTAAGATTCGGATTCGAGAAATATAGAATTGGACTCATCTTTAAATTATAATATAATTTTAGATAGATCCCTTAAAGCAATATTTTATTTATTTTAACTCCTGACCTTAACTTGCGTCTCCTTCTATCCCAATTTAAGGACCTCTATTTTTTTCCCCCTTTTATTTAAGTCAAGTTGGCCGCTCTGGTGGCCACGCGATCTAAAGGTAATTTAGTCTAGTCTCACGAAAATGATGGTACGTTTCATTAGAATCCTACGTTCCTTGATGAGTTTTTGAAACTAAACCCTTCTTAAAATAAATAATTTAAA
>CABFOV010000374.1:192301-212130 GCA_902141375.1 Timema poppense
CCCGACTACGCGTAAAAAGGGCCGATTCCCGCATCTGTAAAACAAGAGAGATTCACGTCGCACCTAGATCCTGCTCCCTTTCGCCGATGGCTGCCGCGGAATGAATTGTCGGGAGGGAACACGTGGTTTGTGTGTTCCTAGTCCGTCCCGTCTGTAATGGAGGCGCGACCGAGCCAGCGAGCGTGGATACTGTGCTTTCTTTATAAGCCGTGAAAGATTTTTGTACGTGTCTTGGAGGGGTTGAGGTGGTCCCCGGACTTTCGGGCTGGAACCAACATCACCTGTTGTGAACACAAACACACACCCCTTTTTAGACAAGTGTCACCGCCTTGACTACACGCTCTTATGTGTTTCGTTGTTTACGTAGGATCGTGTGAACGGGGACTTTTTTTTTGTTATTTTCATCGGCTGTGTGATAGTTAGGAGTGTGTTGTTTTTCGATCTGTATCTGGAGAAATATGTGATAGCTGAAGACTTGTCGCCAGACACGGGGAACAAGAAATGGATACGTGGATGGAAGATGTGGTGAGTTTTGTTAAGTTATGTAATCGACTCCGAATCTGGAGGGGCGGAATCACTCCAGAGGACATCGCTGCGTCGACTGCTGTTTCTTGATATTTCATTTCGTTCACATTTACGTACGTTTTAGAAATAAATAAAACCTATGGTGATATCATATAGTCGAAATAACCAAGATTTAACTTTTTTCCATTGTATAGTGTGTGCTCGGAAATCTATTAGACTTTTAAGTCCTACCTTCTTTCCACGCCCCCTCTTACGTGAATAGACCTAGCTTTTGTGTTCGATGCATTTTTCATGCTTATTGGAATTTCTCTTGCCATAAGCAAAACGCTACCTCGAGATTTTAAACGACTATTAGGCCTATTATGATGTAGCCGGACGAAAACATTATTAACCGGCTTTTCAATCAGTCCCACGATAAACTGACAATTTTATTTTATTGATTGTGGGTGAGGGGTGGGACTGTTGTAACTTACAAAATAAAATAAAATGCCACCCATTATTGACTTTTAATCGGTTAGAAATCGAACTTACAGCTTTCATCTTTTAAAAATTAATATTTTTCACTTAGAAATTTCATTAAAATAGTCCGAAAAAACTTCAAAGAAGTGTCAAGAATAAAATAAAATAACTGTAATACAAATATTACTTACCTTAATTTTCTTTGTATCAAAAGTGAGATAACCAGTTTTCTTGCCGTCGATGCATTCTTCGTCGGCGTTGTCAAACTTCTCGTGTGTACATCGTGGCCGTACACATGCAGGGTTGCCAACTCTCACGTTTCAACAGAACCTACAGTGGTCTCAAATGGATACTATTTTGCTTGGAAGGAAAAAACATTTTAATCATAATATAGGACCTACTTTTTTATTTTGTTTTAGGGAGAGGTACACGACTTAGGTAAAATGCACATAACGTACCATTTTGAAATGAGCCTATAGAGGCGAAACACTTTCGAACCGCGTCTTTATTTATAATAAATACCTGTAGGTTCTTGGCATGACAATATTACGATTGTTGGTTTCATTAATTACAATATTTTTTTTACCTAACTAACGTGCCGAATAAAATATCTCCTTCGCATTCCGCATCATACATCCGTGACAACGTCCAGAAAAACATCTAAAACTCTTAATTAAATGATTGAGACATGTAAGACAGTGAGCTAATTTATAATGCATAAATGAGTATATAAGATATTTATTTTAATATATTATAGTTTTTCACCAAGTTTGGAATGTCCATGTTGAGTGGATAATTTAGTCATTATTGTCTAATAAAGTGGCTCCTCAAAAGGCGCTCCGCGGACCCCCGGGGATCCACGGCAACCGCCGAAATTTAACAAAGTAAAAAGTTTAAATAATAATTAAACTACTGTAGACTTAATCTAAATCAATAAAAAGCCTCCCCTTCTCACCCACCTGCTTAGTGCCTCATGAAAGACAAGTATAGAATTAGACTTGACATGCTTTCGGATTTTCGAGTCAGAAAGTGTCCGGCTTTCAACATGATCTACAAGAAGTGATTGGAAAAAGAAGAGGTTTCACTTATCTCACTAATACTAGACCCAATTGAATAAATTTGAACTTTTTAACTATTAATAAATTTTCATGTAGGCCTAACTAACCTTTTTTGTGTTAACTATTACTATTATATTCATTATTATTACAACTAGAGTTAGTGTAAAATAAAATTATGTAAAAACACATTTGACTCGGATTTATTGTGCCATATTCCCAGTTTTGTAGGTTTTCTAACATTAATTATTAATATGGTGGTGGGGGTGGGGGGCGAGGGGTGCCATGCCATTTTATATACATAAAATAGATTAGAAAAAACAGGGGTCCACCGATCTCAAAGAAACTCTTGGAGGTAGGGAGGGTCCTCTACTGGCAGGTACGGTAATTGGGAACCACTGGTCTAATACAATAAACCAGGGGCGCCCACATTTAATTTTGACCGAAGAAGCCTTTGCGCCGGGAAAAAAAATATGCTGAAGCCGTCATAGTTTTATTTACACTAATATTATGAGAATTAAAAACTACGGTTAAATTTTTCAAGTGTAAAATACTAAAACAAATGAAAATCATCTAATGTTTCTCTGCGCCTTTGGCAAGTGTCCCTGATTTAAATTTTTGTTTCCAAAAGTGACGAAAAGAGGTTTAAACATCTGAATTCTGGTTAATAATAAGGGATGAAGTATGAGAGAACATGTATATAAATATATACCACATTTGTGACTTTTTTTTTTAAACATTGGGACCTAACTGCAGTAAAGATTAAATGTGACACAAGTTTTCAAAAATTTGTCATTAGTAAACAAAGCATATAATGACAGAGTTGGACACCAGGAGATATCCCTGTGGGTCGGTTTGATTCGGGCGGAGGCAACTATTTTAAACTAAATAAAGATATCCAATTCTAAATTATCGTTGTTTCAAGTGGTCAAATTAGTGACGTAATCAATGATAATGTAGCTTAAATGTACTCGGGACTAAATTTACTAATAATAAAGATATAAATACTTTAACTCACCATTTCATCTTTCACTGAAACATAGCGTCATTGAATCAATGTTGTCAGGCCTACAACCATTATTCTAATTGGTTTTCGTTTTGGTTAGACTTGGCCGTAACATCTTTATAATATTTGATGAGGCCCTTTATCTTGTTCCGACTCTAATTTGTTTGTTTTGTTTGGTTTCTCACGGCGTGTCACCGAGAATAATTGTACGTACCTCGGTTTGGGAACCACTGTTTTAAATGATAACAGCACTTCCAAGTGAAACAACTCACTTTCATATTGTTAAAGGGTAGTGGCCCGAATACAATAGTTCAGGTAACAGAAATCCCTACTCCTCCCCCCATCCCCTTCAACTCACCACCATTAATGTATTTCAATGAACAAACCTTTTCAGACAAGTAATTAGTCGACGTTATTTGAAGATTGTGTACAACTAGATTATTTGCGAACATTCGCTTGAACAAGAAAAGGACCTTTGTGGTCTTAAGCTTTCTTTGTAATTTTCAGTAAGAGTAGACTAGTTTGGGGTTTATTTTGTGGGAAGGGGTGGGGCCGCTACCTGAACCTAGGTTTGTGAAAGTCGGTTTATTGACACTAGAAGGCAATTTTTGTATGTTCTCTAGTAAAATCAACTTTAAAGCAAAGGTTTTAAAAAAAAAGCCTGTTAGATAGCGATTTTGTCACTTGGGATTGCACGTAGCGTCTCATTCTTGCCTCCTCTATTATCTCATTTACCCCCACCCTTTTCCGGATAACTTTAATCCTAATCCTGTTTTACCACGTGACAGCTAACATGCTCATCACAAACTTAATGCCATGGCCTACACTTTCCTAGTGTCTCGTACATTCACTGTCCATGTTTGTTTCATAGGTGACAATGGGTACAAAATACGTCATGTACAACACTTCCTTAGACTTGAAGAGAACTTCTCTTCTCCATAGCAGGTCTCTTACACACCTATAGAACAACTCTACTTGTTGTCATGTCGTCTTCTCATTAGTTCCTCTTTACGTCCACCTTTTGCCTCAATCATGCTTCCAAGCTACAGTAGCCTCATGGCTTCTTTGGTGCTGACTGACAGCTGCTAAACACATGTTTTTGAAGATCATATGGCTCGGTGTAGGGATACATAATTTGGTCTGGTAACTTTTCAAAGCCGTCAGCCGTCATCTGTGAGCTGTCAGTCAGCACCAAAGAAGCCATGGAGCTACTGTATTTCTACCCACGTTTAAATATACCTTTTCCACATCCATAAATAGCATTACCAAGTCTTTCCCATGTTCATACCTTCTTTCCTTTATCTATTGAATGGCAAATATCAGCTCTATTATAGACTTAGGTGCCCTAAATTTGTGCGGTTACTCTCTCCACTTGTTCTCTTTTCGACTATCTTCTTCTCATATATTTTTGTACACTGGCACATTAACGTTATCCCCCTATAATTTGTACACCTCTTCCTGTCTCCTTTCTTGAAAATAGGTACTTTTAACTCCCTTTTTACAGTCTTCCAGTACCTTTTTATCTTTCCAAACCACTTTCAGCAAGCTGTATAGCCATTGTATACCTAATCCACCTGCATTTATTTTTTCCCCCCACAGTCAGTTCGTCTTCACCCAGTGCTTTTCTCTATTTCATCCTCTTTAATGCGTCCTCCACCTCTTTCCTCCTCTTCTGCTATTTCTTCCTGTTTCTATACTTACTCTCATCCCTTTCCTTATTGCTACTAAAAGAAAACTAAGATTATACAAATATTAAGACATACTATATTTCTTTACAGGAATTCCACCGAATTTTTTTATTTGTTGCAACATTGGTGTGTTGAAGTCGCTTTCGTGATGACAAACGCTTGTTCGTAAGCCATGATATCTAAGGTGTTTGTTTATTTTGATAAGGGAACTCAACTGTTTACACGCTTAAGTGCTGGAAAACATTGCACATATTTGGTATGCAAATTTAACAATTTTTGAAAATCATTCTTTTGTGAGAAAAAAGTAAAAAAAAAAATTTATTCACCAACCTCACTTGCTAGATTTCTTTAAATAACGATCCATTTTTACATGTCGTCTTAAATGGTGTATTCTTACAACGTTTATAAAATTAAAAATGGGACCACATTGAATTTAAACGCTTCCCATGAGCGAACAGTTCTGCCCCATCATCATCTCTTGGCGGTACAATCGGATTCAATCAACCGCACTGCTAGACCCCAGTCGCTCTGTATTTTCAGAGGGTCCGTGACGTCGCTGCAACCGCCACGGATAAGGTACGGAGGGCGGGGCCGGTCGACCCTACCTGACCTATGTTTTACCAAGTGGTGTTGATTGTTTCCCCCCCAACCTGCCCGTGTGTGTGTGTGTGTGTGTGTGTGTGTGTGTGTCTCAGTGTCTCACCTGTCTTGGCGGAGAACCGGTTCTGTCCGCTCGGCTCTTGGGCAGTTCGAGAGGGGGCCACGAGCCGCCCGGGTCTTGCACTCCACAACACAAACCTAGGGCCCGACTACAGTAGCCCCATGACTTATTTGGTGCTGACTGACAGCTCACAGCTGACGGCTTTGAAAAGTTGTCAGACCAAATTATTTATCCCTACGCCGAACCATATGATCGGCAAAAACATGTGTTTAGCAGCTGTCACTTCTGACAGTCAAAATTTAGGTACATACAGAAATTTTGACTGTCAGAAGTCAGCTGTGAGCTGTCAGTCAGCACCAAAGAAGCCATGGGGCTACTGTACATACTCTAGTTCCGTAAGGTTCGTAGTCAGAAGAGATCGACTTCATAGTAACAAATTGCTCTGTCCACAGCGTCTTGATTCATAATGTCCGTATTTCGTAAGATGAGAGTGACTACACATTAACAGATTGATCTGTCAAAAGAGTCCAAATCCATAAGGTCCGGATTCCGTAATATAGAGTAACTCCACAGTAACAAATTGCTCTGTCCACAGCATCTTGTTTCTTAAGGTCCGCAGCTCGTAAGAAAATATCGACTCCACAGTAACATTTTGATTTGTACACAGACTCCCCATCCGTAAGGTCCGTAGTCCATAAGAAAAGATTGACTCCCCAGTGACATTGCTTTTTTTTTACATCAAGTCCCTATCCGTAAGGGCCGTAACTGCGGACGGATACGGGAGCCAATACCTGTAGGTAGATAAATTAACATCAATATGCGAATCGAATTGAAAGCATCATTGATAGCAAAGAAAACGTTTGCCTTTTTCATTTTATTTCCAATTATCCCTCTTTATTAGCAATTCCTAGAGGAAGTTAATATATTAAAGGTATAATCTTTTAATTAAAATCTCTAAACAAAAATTGTGTCTATTGAACTTTCTGAAATTGTTCTATTTCAGTGAGCTTGATTGCATAAAGTATTATACCTTCCTATTGGGTGACATGATATCACGCGATTAAGGATACGGAGAGGGGACTAGGTATACATCAGGGGTGTCAAACTCGTTTGATCATAAGGGCCACATTGAACATTAGAAATTCTGAGGGGGGTCCGGATTAAAAAAAAGTTTAACTTACTATTCTAAGTAGAAATAATTTCAATTTTGAATATCTTTTTTCTTCAAAAAGAAAAATAAGGCCCCATATATAACACAATTTAGGCTAACCCTAATCTTTTAACAAAAAATAATTAGACTAACTCTATTTTTTTAACAAAAAATTTGCAGCTTTTTTTTGAACCAATGGTGTTAACGTCGGGCTTTAAATCTAGACTGGGCTTAATTCGGCAAAAAAATACGTTTTTTCTAAGATAATTATAAAAAAAAACTACATGGCTTCAGCGGTCACCGTACTTTGGCGAAGATAATGCCAACATTTACTGATAGAGGGTGCCATGTGGTCAGCACAACAAGCCCTCTGGCCGTTGTTCTCAGTTTTCTAGACTGGAGCCGCTAATTTTTTCAATCAAGTAGCTCCTCATTTATCCACACGAGGCTGAGTTTGGCCTCGTTCCAAACCCACTGCCTCAACAAAAAAACTCCGGAAGCGCTGGGGATTTAACCCGTGACCTCTGGGTCTGTAGCCAGGAACTATAACCACTAGACCACGTAGATGGTCCAAGATAATTAGAATGATATCAAAATCTATGTAAAAGGATGATCGTTTTGTTATTATCTAGAATTTCAAGATTCGCAACCTGCATCGGTTGACAGGGAGCCCAGGGTTCATATACTGGCCGAGTGTACTAAGGGTGGCTTTATCTTAAAAAGTTTTTCCACGCTTCCTCCACGCACATGCGGTTTCATTTACCATTAACTCCCTACCCATTCAGCGTAGAATGTATATAGGAAGGGGACAGACTCATCTGGTACAAAAGCGACCCCAACATATTTTTATTTGTGATATTTAACATACACTTTCTAAAAATAAAAATCTTAGTACCTAGATATTTACTAATTATAATAGCAGAATGAACCCGTAAACAAGTCATCACTATCCGGAATAGAACCGTGTTCTTCTAGGTTTGTGTTCGAACAATTTAACCACTTAGCCCAAAGATTGGCCTATGAAAGATAAAAAAAAAAGAGGAAAGCGAAAGGAAATTAAGAGAAAAGAATCTTTGAATGAATAATTGACTGCAGAGCTATACTAATAATAATATAAGCCCAAACCCCTATTGCACTTGTTGCACCTATTCTTTATCGCGTCCTCCCTATAGAGCTGGATGCCTCCATTGAACCGCCCCCCCCCCTCACACACACAAAAACTAGCTCCTTTCTGAATCAAGCCCGCTGGTAGGCATGTGATCGTCTGGTCGTGTTTTCCGGAGACTGGAGGTTGAGGTTTGAATCCCGACCAGTAGTAGTAGGGGTGTATTTTATTAAATTATTCCCCCTTCTCCCCATGTCACCCCTTTCCCATCACTCAAATGCTGTTATATTTCCTCTATTATTCTACCTTTCTCATCCCTACCTTCATCAGTTTGAAACACGTGGTTAGTCCGGTAAAACCTAGCACAAAAACCCCCCCAACTCTTTGTGAGTGCAAGGGAGCGTTTATCCGCCTCGGTGGCTTAGTTGGCTAACGCGCTAGTCGTGTAGACTTTAGAGGACGGGGAGATCGAAGTTAGAATCTCGTTCGGGTGAATTGGGGATGGTTTTCCCCAAATAGCTTTCCACTCTCTCTTCGTGCAAATGCGGGTTCACTTCCTCTAAATTCAACCCTCCCAATTCCTAATACATTAGCGTAACCCTAACGGANGTGTGTGTGTGTGTGTGTGTGTGTGTGTGTGTGTGGTGCCGAGCCCTCGGTTCAGTGCACACTGCACTTCACTCTGTTATCAGTCACGGGGTAACAGATAGCGAGTGACAAGCCAGCGGACTCATATCATGCGTTACAAAATATCGTTACAGACTTTTTGACGTCGAGGGGAATAAAACAAATTTTATATCGTTGGCTCAACCGAGCCGGTAGGCACACGGTCTAAACGCCAAGCTCATTTAATTTGGTCAGTGGGTGTCAGGAGGATAATGGGGGGTTCAAATCCCTGGTCGGGTGTAGGTCTCTTTGAGTGTGGTTTTTTCTAAATGTTTTCCCGCTGTACTTGCTTTGAGTGTGGTTTTTTCTAAATGTTTTCCCGCTGTACTTGCAAGCATGCGCAGGTAAATTTTACCTTCCTTATCCCATTAGTGTAAATAGGCTAGACCGAACAGGTATAATACATTCACGACCTTAGTTTACTTGGATGACAGCTCAAATTGTTACGATTATTAATCCCTAACCGCCTCGGTGGCGTAGTTGGCTAACGCGCTTGTCGTGTTGAGCTCGACTGCTGAGAACGGGGAGATCGAGGTTCGAATCTCGGTCGGGTGAACTGGGGGTGGTTTTTCCTAAACTGTTTTCCACTCTCCCTCCACGCAAATGCGGGTTCACTTCCTCTATTTCAACCTTTCCAATTCCTAATCCATTAGAGTAGTAATTAGTACTTAAAGCGTATAACCCGAACGGGTAATAAGACGCGGTGCTAAATATAAAAATATTAATCCCCAATATATAGACATTTGGGCCAATATTATTTATATATTTAGTTGAGGTCGGACACAAAGCTTATTTATCGTTTTATTCCACTTTAAAAAAAAATTATTCACATCACTTTCACAAAAGGTTTAACGAACATAGCTTCAAAATGGCTACCGGCGAATTAAAACCATGTGATTGAACGTGACGTAAACAAGTTCTTTACATCGATGCACCCACGCAGTGTATAAAACATTTTATTCAGTTAAATATTTCGAAATACGATAAAATAATCATAGAATAATTTATTATATATAATGACAAGTATTTTATCTTTTCCTAGTAAATACGATGCCTGTATTAAAAGGTATTAATGTATGCATATATTACACATAATAAATAACATTACAAAACAGAGAATAAGTACTTTTAATTATGTTTAAAATATTGTTTCAGATTGGGTAAAAATAAATTATTAAAATTTATGAAACAGCGTAAGAAAATTTAAGCTTGCATTATTTTAAGTGTAAAATATAACATGTGATTAAAAAACTTAACATTTATAACAAAACAATGATCTTTTACAAGTGTTGGCAACCCAATATAGTTTTATTTTCCATAATCAAATTTAATAAAAAAAAAAAGTCTAGTAATTTCATTCTAGTTTTTCTTTTAACTATAATGGCAATTACAGGTTAAATAGAGCGTGAAATTTTACATTTAATGGTATTATATTCAGTTATTAATATTTTTATAACTGCCTCACATATCTTTAACATAAATAAATGGTTTGTGATTGATAATAAAGAGGAAAAAACATACAACATGTTTGTGAAATAATATAAAGTTTAAATTTTGTAAACACGAATATTAATTCAACTCGTCGTCTTACTTGAACGAGTTCCTTTACGTCACGAACTGTTGTAGCTTTTATCCAGTGGCCATATTTGTTTTCAGCATATTAGGTCACGTTTAACGTTCTCTTGCTTTTAATAATTAATTAGGATTAAACAGCAAAAGAAAACGTCAATACTAAGCAACCAACCAAACGGTTATTCTTATAGCTAAACTCTAACAATTTTAAAATAAATTATAACAGTGAATTATCTTATAAAATACAGTTAATAAAACCACGTGAGCGAATCAACAAGTTGAAGAGCAACATATTATATAGTTGAGTACTATTGATTTGTATTTAGGCGTGTCTGTGCTACCCGTTAATAATTTCATTGCAAATTTGAATAATACAGTGTCTTTTTTGAATATTAATTCGGCTACTTAGTAATTTGTGAGTTCTTTTTTTAATATTATTTCGCTGTGTGAGCGTCTTATCCTCTGAAAATAAACGGTTCTTTAGTGATCTTTGAATAATTATTTATCTAATATAACATTAAAGCGTATGATAAAATAAAATAGCGATTGTTTCCCAGTGATCGATATACATTATTCGAAAATTTAAGTGTATCAAGACTATAAAATAAATATTTTAACCCTAATATTGTGTTGTGTTGCCCTCTAGGCTAAACCTCGAGTTTTATAATTTTTATGGTATTCCAAAAATATCTGTCAAGTTTAATAAAAATTACTTGCGAGTCTTTCTCCAGTGTTGATTAAATAAATATCAGGCTAAGAATTCATGTTATAAGTTATTGTATTTTTATTAGAGACTTTGTTACAACTTTTTAAGAGGAGTGAATCTAAAATAGATTTTTATTAATTAAGATAGCTTTTGATTGGTCATTGTCATTTATTTTATAGGCCTAAACATATTTTCTAGGATATTGGTTTTTGTTTGTTAAATTATTTAAAGTCATTTTAAATAAGCCTATGACGAAAGATGGCAAAAGATTTGTAGTTTTGCATGCTGGTCCAAGAAAGGGATTTTTGATTGTTTGCATCAAAGAAGACCACAGGAGATTATCACGGGGAAAATTTCGAAACGTTTATGAAAAACCAGCCACTGATTAGCCTTGAGGAACCTTCCGTAAGTTTACATTCACTGTTTTAATAGTAATTTCCCGAACAATAGTTCACACCGTGCTCATGACAACTTTACCTTGCTCAGCTCTTTTTTCATGAGTATTTTGTTTTTGCCACAATCTTTTATTTCCAACCACACCCTGATTTGTTTACATCTTCCATATTGTGTCCCGCTCAGCGACGTTGATAAGTTTGTTTGTTTATTAATGGTCTTTTACAAAATCATGAATATACCATTAATTTATCATAGATTTTCGTACAACTTAATTCTCAAGTTTTCTTCGTGGTTCTTTAATTTCATTTCACGCTGTCCATGATATAGTATTTTTATACCGAAACATGTCGGAAGAATATAAATCAGCATCATTCTAATGGTTGATTATCACAAGAAGTAATGCGACTCAACCAGGATAAGGCTTAGATTTTATACATAACCTTAAAATAAAAATTATTATATTTTTAATAAACGTTGTAACAAGAACATTTTCATCACTTTATTAAACCTCATTGGGAGATTCTAACCCATTAATTCAATTCTATTATCTAATTTACAACACTGTTGATCTTTAAACTTTGTTTTTTTCCTTAATTTGTTGTATCCAATTTTTGTAAATAAATTTTAATATGTTATACGTGTATTTTAGACTTGTCGTCAACCCATGTTTTAATTCATTTGATGTTATATCACTTTATATGACATTTTGTAGCTTATTAAAAGCAAAATAAAATCAATCTTTTGAATATTAAAAGTCACTGAATTCGTATACCAATTTTAAAACTATCTAATTCATTTAATTGAAAAGTTATATATTTTGTTATGGCTATCCCTGAGTTTTCTATACCCTGATTTTGGTTGGAAGAACAGTAAATAAAATTCGAACATGTTTATTTTCAGCCAACATTGATAACATTTCATTTTATTATTTGTGTTATTTTATAGTAACTGATAATATCTATCAAAAATGATAGCTGCAGATCAAAATGACTTGATGTACGGATGTATTAAAATTGTTCTATTAACTTTAGTTACTAACTTCTACTGTTCTTCCTACCAAAATTATACTATATCTAAGTTTTAACTTTATTACCACTCCTTACTTTAAACTAATTTAGAATGTTTTTTGATACGTATTATTATTATTATTATTATTATTATTATTAGCACCACGTCTTACTACCCGTTCGGGCTATACGCACTTACGCTAATGTGTAATGGTAGGGTGATTTTGAGATGAAATGGAGGACCTACAGTTTAACATGGAATTCGAAACACAGTGGAGGCCTGGAATTCCACAAATTCACAAGTTGTGATTAATACACGTCTTGTCAGAGGTGAAGGAAGGGTTTGGCAATCAGATAAATCTGTGCCGGGACCGAGGATTGAACCCCGGACCCCCAGCACAGAAGTCCAACACCTTACCCTTAGACCACCAGGTCACCCAATTTGCTAATAATAATATGGTAATTTATATGGTCTTACCTAGGTATGTTTTAATGATTTTCATTCTAGCCCTCAAATTAAGACCACCAGCTCACCAATATGTTGTAATACTGTTAAAAAGACTTATGACTGTTTTTTTCTGTGTGTATTAATAGACATTTAGATTTTCACATTTATAATGTTGTTAATAATACTAATATTAACAAAAAATGGATTTTTTTTACTAAAAATTATTTATCTATTACACTCAAAACTAATATGGGATTAAAGGCTAAATTAAAAAAATATATATTCTTGAAAAAATTAATATCATCAATATATCAAGGTAAACAATATATAGAAATAAATAAAACATGCATATAGGTTTCTTGTATATACCTAGAATTTAACTGTCAGAAGTGACAGCTGCTAAACACATGTTTTTACGGATCATATTCTTCGGCGTAGGGATACATAATTTGGTCTAGTTACTTTTCAGAGCTGTCAACTGTCATTCAGCCCTAAAGAAGCCATGGGTGGTGTATATCTAGGGTAACCTTGATCTGTGTTGGGAAGTTGTAGGCGCATGCGCGGTGTTGTGTCTTTCAATAATTATACATTGCACTCTTGCAACCAGCCTAGGAACGGATCGTAGCAAGAGAGAGAACTTCTACTCTAGAGATGAGCTCTGTCATCTGTTAAGATTAGTTCAAACTGATTCTGTTAACTTAAACTAGCAAACTATAACCTGTAACTCAGTCATTGGTGACATACAACTTGTAGCGTAGTCGTTGGCGATGTACAAAGACCTGCGGTGATCTAGATTGTAGAGTGAAGTCTCCAAGCAGAGTCCCCCCCTCCCACCCTTTCTCTCGACAAATGCTATTTGTGGCCGCTGATACATGCCCGGCAGTGTTTCCGACATAACACCGGGAAATAAAGCCGGCCCGCTGTTCAATGTCAATGCCAAGGTCCTCATATGTGTTGTGTGTGTGTGTGTGTGTGTGTGTGTCAAGGCCAAGGCCATTCTGAAAAGGAGGGGGGAGGGGCGGGGCCTGCACTTGGATCACGTTGCTAGAACCGTGGCGGAGAGCAAGGGGAATGTTTTGGCACCGATCTCATCCATGCCATGCATCGCGCCGCCCGGAATTTTACTTTCTGTTGGGGGATAGGGGTAGGGATAAATATGTGACTTTCGTCGTAATGTCTATTTCCTCACCTCCCGATGACGAACATGGGAGGATCTGTTTGAAAACTTACCTCCCCCACACCCATCTGGACCCAATAGCCTGGCATTTTATACGCGCGCTTGCTTGCCTGATACCGAAGCGGCAGAGGCTTATTACAAATGTTGAGAGTTTAAAAAGTACTCCAAACAGCAAAATTTGGATTTATACGTGCATTTTGTTAGTAATCCTGTTAACGAAGATTTTTTTACTACCAGAATATTATTATATAAAATTATTCTTGTTGGAAAAAAGGATTGTCTTCCAGACTTGATGGCCTACAAAAATCAAGATTATCTCGCCGCATTCAAAGAACTAACAATTTTCTTTTTTTCTCACTCGACTGGCGATCTCGAAGGGTGAGTTAAGGCACTTCCCCACCCTCGCCTCATTTCTTAACATTAACTGATGAAGCTTAAATTAGGTGGATTAAGCACTTTATTGTTTACAAATGATAAGGCTTTTTAAACCCTTTTTCGGTTGCATACTCCTTAATTTGTAAACACTGATCTACGCATAGCACTGGTTGAAAACCACAACTATAAACTACTACTGTAATATGATCGTCAATAGCCACAGGAATATCCTTATCTGACTGCTCTTGCTCCACGTCTTACTACCCGCCCATGTTTATCCGCATATTTACATTAGAGTCTAGGAAAGTAAAATTTTAAAATTAACCCACATTTGCGTGTCAGGATAGTGGATAATCTTCTTAAGCGGGAAATCCCGCCCGCGATTGGTGAAACTGTCTTCCCGGAAGCACTAGCGCAGAGATTTCCACCCTTTTGTAGGGTTTGACCCAATCTTTGTCTTTGAAACCATCGTGTGCCTTTGATAATCTAAACGCTTCCTTATCCTAGTTTTAAAATTATTGTTTTCACTTAATTTCACTACCCGTTCGGGATTTCCGCAGTTAGTGATACTTGTGAGTAGGTATAACTTAAAGAAAATGTAACTTTATTTGTGTGGAAGGATAGGGGGGGAACAGTGTAAGAAAAATAACCCCTTGTACCTCAGGTCGTTGTTTTAATCCCGACCTCATCACCGACAAATTATTATTATTATTATTATTATTATTATTATTATTATTATTATTATTAGCACCGCGTCTTACTACCTGTTAGGGCTATACGCACTTACGCTAATGTGTAATGGTAGCGTGATTGTGATATGAAATGGAGGACCTACAGTTTAACGTAGGATCCGAACCACGGTGGAGGCCTGGCATTCCACACATTCACAAGCTGTGATTAATACACGTCTTGTCAGAGGTGAAGGAAGGGTTTGGCAATCAGATAAATCTGTGCCGCGACCGAGGAGTGAACCCCGGACCCCTAGCACAGAAGTCTGACACCTTACCCCTAGACCCCCAGGTCACCCACCGACAAATCAAAAGAGCGGGACGTTAAGCCCACGTGAGTGATTTAATTATTATAAATGGATAATATTATAAGGATGTCTCTAAAGAGAATCAACGATCTTGGCGTGTGTCTTGGCGTGTGTTTTGGAAGTTATGTAAGCAGTACCACTTGACCAAATATGAGACTGCTACAATAAATTAAATTATGTCAGCCAGCAACTGTCGCAAGTTGGCTAACCAAAAGGAACTTAAATACTAACTTGGCAGTTTTCATAATTTCTACTTGAATTTTGCACCATCCTAAAATCATTATAATTACTATAAAAATAAAGCTATAACATATTTTTTTAACATCACGTATCACCATCTGTTTGGGTTATACGCCTATGTACTAATTACAATAGTGGGTTAGGGATTAGGGAGGTTTAAGTGAAAGGAAAAATGCACCCGAGTAGAAAAACATTTAAAAAAATCACCCTCAATACACCCGACTGGGTTCGAACCCCGACCTCCCCGTCTTAGGCAGTCTAGTCCAACATAAGAGTAGCGCGTTAGACTATATTCCATTCGCGGTAGGAATTACTCTCTGAAAGGTCTTTTTTCCTACCAATATCCTACTATATAACAGATTTATGGTAGGGAAAAAGGCCTTGCAGAAGTCAATTCTTACGGCGAATGGAATATACGCGACCACCGAAGTGAGCGGCAATGATCTCAATAAGCAATGTGACCTCCTCCAAAACGTGCCGTGACCCCCAGGTTGGAAACCACTTCACTAGACAAACAACGTACTTTAGTGGCGCATGTGTATATTCCATTCACGGTAGGTTTTTACCTGGATGACAGTTCGAAAATCATATGTTTAGGTTTTGGGTTGCCAACACTTGTAAAAGATCACAGTTTTGTTATAAATGTAAAGATCTTTAATTACCTGTTATATATTACATTTAAAATAACGTAAACTTAAGTTTTCTCATACTATTTCATTTTTTTAAATAATTTCTTTTTGTCCAACTTGAAACAATATTTTAAACATAATTAAAAGTACTTATTTTTCGTTTTGAAACGTTACTGATTTTGTGTAATATAGTGCATACATCAATACCTTTTAATACAGGCATCGTATTTACTTGGAAAAGAGAAAATTGTCATTTTTTTACATACAATACATGATTTTATGATTATTTTATCGTATTTTGAAATATTTAACTGAATAAAGTATTTTCATCAACTGCGTGTCCGCATCATTGTAAAAAAACTTGTTTACCGTTATGTTTAATCATAAGGTTTAATTCGTCAGTCGCCATTTTGAGGCTATGTTCGTTAGAAGTTTTTGTGAAAGAGGTGTGAATATTTCTTTAAGTGGAATAAAACTATAAATAAACTTTGTGTCCGACCTAAAATAAATATATAAATAATAATGCCCTAAATCATTGTGGTTAACTATCACATTAATATATTACCATCTGTTTTCATTACAGTCATCGAAAGTGATAGATGTCAGCAGTTGGCGTAGTGATATATTAGGGATAACTTCTAGTAACATTTCGAGCTGTCATCCAGGTAAACTTAGCTCGTGAATGCTTTATACATTTAATTTGATGGAGGTGTATACAATCATGGCTATACCCAGAGTAACATTCTGGTGAAGAGTTTGTTGAGAAGTGGGTGGATTGCGCATCTTCTATAGTTAGAATCCAATACAATTAATGGATATTAAATGCCTCTTTAAGTTGGAGTTTTTTTTGGGTAAACTAAGGTCAGTACGAAGAGAGAGACCTTGCATACAAAGTATAGACGCTATTATTTTTGTACTTTCCAACTATTAATTTTATGGACACTTTATAATTTAAAGTAGCGAGCTTTGTCTAAACATCAACAAAACAAACGTTTATCATTAAAAAAACATTAAAAACTCTTTTAGTCCATTCTTGGGTCCGGGGTTCAATCCTCGGTCCCGGCACAGATTTATCTGATTACCAAACCCTTCCTTCACCTTTGACAATACATCTTGTGAATGTGGGGGATGCCAGGCCTCCACTGTGGTTCGGATTCCACGTTAAGCTGTAGGTCCTCCATTTCATCTCACAATCACCCTACCATTACACATTAGCGTAAGTGCGTATAACCCGAACGGGTAGTAAGACGCGGTGCTAATAATAATAATAATTTAGTCCATTNTGGTTCGGATCCCACGTTAAACTGTAGGTCCTCCATTTCATCTCACAATCACCCTACCATTACACATTAGCGTAAGTGCGTATAACCCGAACGGGTAGTAAGACGCGGTGCTAATAATAATAATAATTTAGTCCATTCGTTTCTACGCAAGAGCTATGCTAATAATGGCTTAATCATTTAGGCTTAGAAGAGGAGAATAGTAAAGAGAAAGTGCACCCTCATTAGCTTGCACGACAAATTATATAGGCAATATACACTCATTTCACCCGACTGGGTCTCGAATCCTCACCTATACAAGCATCGGAAAATTATGAAAGGGACGAGACTGACATCTTTGTCAGCTTTGTCACTGGTGTGGGTGACGGCTTAATCTATATGACACGAATGAAAGGGTGCAGTTAGAGGAAATACACTAGCGTCGATTAGAAGAGGGCGGTAGATTACGTGTGGAAAAATCACTACTAGTGCACCCGTTTGAGATTCGAACTCTGACCTCTCTAACAGTGATGACCTCAAACACCTTTATTAAATATATCGACTATCCACATCGGTGGTAATGCGGTCTAAATGTCATGCTCGTCTAGTCTGGTTTGCTGCTAATGGGGAGGTTGGGGCTCGATTCTCCGTCCGGGTGTAGGGAGAGCAGTTTATCCTAAATACTCCACTTATCAGCGAGTATATTTATTTCTACTTCCTCATTCCTTCCCTATCAGTTAAGTTAGATGTTTATAGACCGGACAGGTACGGTCCGATTCGGATAGGAATGAACTTGTTTGAACAGTAACTACAAAAGCTATCAAGACAATTTTTATAAATTATAAGTAATGCCATGTGATCTCACATTTTTCATAGATGACATCAAAACCACTCACTTCGGTGTCCACATGTTCTAAGGCGTCACTCTCACAATAGACTAGACTGCCGATGACGGGGAGATTGGTGCTAGAATACCGTTCGAGCGTATTGAGGGCGGTTTTTCCAAAATGTCTTTCCATTATCTCTCTCTCTCTCCACGCAAATGTGGGTATACTTCTCTAAATTCAACTTTGCTCATCCCTGACAAATTAGCGTAATTAGTACATATGCGTATAACCTGAATAGGAAGAAAGACGCGGTGTTAGAAAAAAATCCCATCAAAACTGCCTTGCTACGGTGGTCACATGGTATAAGACGTCACTCTAATAATGGTTGTATTGCTGCGTACTGGAAGTTCGGGTTTCGAATCCCGTTCGGGAATACTCAGTGTGTTTCATAAACATTTTCCCACACTCCCTCCACGCAATTGCGGGTGAATTTCATCCCAATTTTACCTTCCTCTCCCCTAAAATATTAGAGTAACTAATCGAACCAACGCGTGGTTTTTGTTTCTTGTTCCTTAGAGAAAAAATGTTCCTTTCAACCAAAACCCCCTCCCCCGCACATGGGATCCCGAGCATCCCTGTCCAGTTGTTAGCTGAATGATTCTACCCGACGATCAGATCGGATGTGGCCTATATACATGATCGTTCATGTGCTGGTAGAGAAGCCAGACATCAGAGTTTACTGATAACCTCGCCTTGTTTATGTTGACCAAAGATAGCTTGGACAGATAAACGGCATAGGAGGTTCCCCAAGAGGAAATACATTCCATCATATACAACTGGATATAAGGCCTTTTTTCTTTGTATGATGACATTTTCTATGGTTTACTTTTTTTTTTCTTTTGTACCGCGTATAACTTATCATCATAGTAGGATTCTGATTGGAAGGACCTTTTAGAAAATACCAACATTTTATTTGCTGTTAGTATTTATACATTTATTATTATTATTATTATTATTATAACAACTAATGAATTGATATTTTATTTCACCGGCCAGTCTTGGCACCGGCCTTGTCTAGAATAACGTGCGTCGTTGACTTGGCGATCGTCCGGTTAAAGAGCTACTAGAATGGGGTGAGAGCTACTATGATGAGGCAAGGGAGCTATAAGATGGGCTGAGAGAGCTACTGATATGGTGATAGCTACCAGACTGGGATGGTATAGCTCCAGGATGAGGCGAGAGAACTACTGAAGTGATATAGCTACTAGGATGGGATGATAGAGCTACTAGGATGAGGATAGGGCTTCTGAGATGGGAAGAGAGCTTTTGTTGTGTTGATAGAGCCACTAGGATGAGTCAAGGGAGCTACTGATGTGTTGATAGAGCCACTAGGATGAGTCAAGGGAACTACTGATGTGTTGATAGCTACTAGAATGGGATGGTATAACTCCAGGATGAGGTGAGGGAGCTACTAGGATGAGTCAAGGGAGCTACTGATGCGTTGATAGAGCCACTAGGATGAGTCAAGGGAGCTACTGATGCGTTGATAGAGCCACTAGGATGAGCCAAGGGAGCTACTGATCTGTTGATAGCTACTAGAATGGATGGTATAACTCCAGGATGAGGTGAGGGAGCTACTAGGATGAATCAAGGGAGCTACTGATGCGTTGATAGAGCCACTAGGATGAGTCAAGGGAGCTACTGATGTGTTGATAGCTAATAGAATGGGATGGTATAACTCCAGGATGAGGTGAGGGAGATACTAGGATGAGTCAAGGGAGCTACTGATGTGTTGATAGCTACTAGGATGGGATGGTATAACTCCAGGATGAGGTGAGGGAG
>CABFOV010000375.1:8943-20734 GCA_902141375.1 Timema poppense
AATCCCAGTGTGCATGCTGTCTAAATATCAGGCTCATCTAAATCTGGCGCGGGAGAGGGGGGGTAAATCGAATACCCGCTGTGTATACTGTAGGCATTCTACCTACAGAATATTTTTTTAATCATCCCTAACAAACGTTTTGCCAGAAAGGGTACGTTTCACTCATATTGTTATGGCAGGGTAGGTCGTCGGTTCGAATCTCGCTCGGGTGAACTGGGGTACTTTTCTACTCTTCCTCACACCTCGTAAAAACTGGAACATTTCTACCATACTCCTCCGATCCATGACGGATACCTAAATCCAAACATGTTGACGGACGATACCAAACAACTTATTTTAGTAGACTTTTGGGGTGGGGGATAGCAGCTCCTATCTGAGGCTTCCGAGGCCATTGATTTTCCATAATCATATCTGTGTCAATGCTCTATAGTTGTGACATCACCGGGAGAAAACCCATTACCATATAGGGGTGTGGGGGCGAGGGGCTGCGACATTGCGATGACGACATTGGGAAAACCCATTGCTAGGGAGAGGATTGCGACATCATTCAAGGTCGTGAGCTATTCCCGTCTTGTCGAGCCACCAAACTGTCATTAGTCATCAGGGAAAACCCATTGGCACATAGATGGGGAGGGTTGCGACATCATTCAAGGCCGTGTTCTATTTTTGTTTTGTTGAGTCACCAAACTGGCGCCAGTCATCCGGGAAAACCCATTGCCACAAATAAGGGGAGGGTTGCGACATGGTTCAAGTTCGTGAACCATTCCTGTCTTTCCAAGCCGCCAAACTGGTGCCAGTCATCATGTAAAACCCATTGCCACATAGAGGGGAGGGTTGCGACACGATTCAAGGTCGTGTTCTATTTCTGTCTTGTTGAGCCACCAAACTGGTGCCAGTCATCCGGGAAATCTCATTTCCACATAGAAGGAGAGGGTTGCAACATCATTCAAGTTCGTGAACTATTCCTGTCTTGTCAAGCCGCCAAACTGGCACCAGTCATCAGGAAAAATCCATTGCCACATAGATGGGGAGGGTTGCGACATCATTCAAGGTCATGTTCTATTTTTGTCTTGTCAAGCCACCAAACTGGCGCCAGTTATCCGGGAAAACCCATTGCCACATAGAAGGGAAGGGTTGCGACATAATTCAAGGTCGTGAACTATTCCTGTCTTGTCAAGCCGCCAAACTGGCACCAGTCATCAGGGAAAATCCATTGCCACATAGATGGGGAGGGTTGCGATATCATTCAAGGTCATGTTCTTTTTTTTTCTTGTCAAGCCACCAAACTGGCGCCAGTTATCCGGGAAAACCCATTGCCACATAGAAGGGGAGGGTTGCGACATAATTCAAGGTCGTGAACTATTCCTGTCTTGTCAAGCCGCCAAACTTGCGCCAGTCATCAGGGAAAACCTATTGCCACATAAAGGGGTAGGGGAGGGGGTTGCAACACATACCTCTAAGGAGGGGTAGTAAGGGGAATTGAAAGTGGTCTCAAGGCAGGAGGAACCATCTCTCACACGCTTTGCTAAGCGGCAGGCCAGAGAAGATGCTCACTAACGAGGCTGAAGGAGGAGTGCCCGTCACCGTGGACTGCACGCCTATAAATAAATAAATAATTCCAACGCCCCGTCTCAATCCTACTACAATAAACTCCCCCACACCAATACAAAACTCCAACGCCCTTCTAAATCGTAACCAGACATAAATAACCAATTCCCACAAATAAAAAAGCAATGAGCATACATAAATAACCATTGAGCACACATAAAAAAGCAATGAACACAAAAAACCAATGTGACAAGAATAAACAAGTTTGAAATACTGGAAATGGGATCAGGAGGTTGGGGAGGGGGTCAGAATAAGGGGAAGGAGAGGGGGAAACCAACGGCCAATCAGAGACCGAGGGGCGTTGTCACATGACCAAATTCAACCAATCAGAGCGCTGCTCCCATATGGCCACCCAAATATTGAGTGGGAAACCATTTAGGAAAAACCACCCTCAGAAAACCCAACTGGGATTGAGCCACGATTTCCCCGTCATCGGCAGTCTAGTATATTGCACAAGTAGCGCCTTAGACTATGCGGCCACTGAAGTGGGTATATTATTCATAATATTTTTTACATGCCCGTTGTATCTTTTTTTAACGCAGATTTAAAGATGACTTAACAAATGTTTATAATGTTGGAAAGCTCCATAGATACTACTTCTCACCGTAGATTGTTAAGGGTCCGAATAAAAAGTAATACTTCCTTCTCTGTGGATAGACAGGACATTGAATCTGAGTGAAGAAAGAATTCATCAGTAGAAAGTGGAGCCAATGACAGCAGATGAATTGATGCTTCAAGAAGGCTGTGAGCCATATCGCCAGCTGGGAACTGAATAACATCTAGGAAGCTGTTAGATGGACAAGACTCATTCATCCGCGACTTTAGCTCGCATTAACACAGATTCCCATCATGGCCGCGTCTTACACTTCAAACTTTCACTAACAAATCAACTTAACCAAAAAGATTGTACTCGCCAGTTTGAAAAATATATCTTGGAACTATTTCTTAGCCATTATTTTTATAAATACTGAAAATATTGTTTTTAAATGAAATATATACTTATATTTATCAAAACGTCGTGTCCTGTACTATTAAACCTAAACTTTTTTTCCAACTGATTAAACATCTTGACTAGTTAGCACCCTGGATATCCTGTTTAGATCGGACTTTGGTCCTTTATACTTGTGTCAAATTAAATTCTTCGTATCCACACATTCACTTTGCATAAACATAGAGTCTAACCTCAATAAGATCTCTTTGTTTACTTCAAAACAAATACAGTAAACTCGTGATTATCCAAGCCCCGCTTATCCGAGGCTCTGTGTTAACCAAGGCACTCATTCTGTCAAAGTGTCAAATTTTAACACAATATGTATACAATAGTTAAATATTTATACAAACTTTTAAAATTAAGCCTAACTCTATAACAAAATGAATGTAATACTTTGTAATGTAATGTATTTTAATAAATTAATAATTTGAAACTTACAAACAATATACAGTACACAAATGCAGTGCGTTTTAGTGATTTATAATCTACTCATCCTATTAAAACCTATAAATCTTACACGCTCCGTATCATCCGAGTTTTTTCATGTCCGAGGTAGATTCGATCTCAATTACCTTGATTAATTGCGAGTCTACTGTAGATAGTAAATGAACCAAGAGAGGGAAGTAGGTTTACTGGTTCAAGATTTATGTACAGTGAAAACATAAGTAATATTGAAGAGTCTGTGAACAGAAACTTTTAAGGTTGTATGTACAGTAAATAAATTACTGGAACGTATTAATACAACATACTATATCAAACAAATTTATTTTCTACTCAATAATTTATAGCTCAAGAGTTCTACTTTTATAATATTGAGATAGCATTTTAAGGCAAAAAATATAGATTATAATAATTGTATCCTTCTCCGTATTTATTTAGTTATTTAAAAAATTTATTGCCAAAGGGTTCACGTTACTCATTCTTTAAAACTATTAGATTTATGTAGATTTATCCGAGAACATATTAGAATAAAACTTGTCATTTGCTCGTAAAATAATTATCTAAGGTGTAGGCATATTTATGTGTTGTGTTTCAGCCCTTTTCCTACGCAAAGACGATAATATATTTCAAATGGTGTAGAATCTTTACTTTTTTTTTAGTACCGCGTCTTACTACCTTTTTGGGTTACACGCTTATGTACCAATCGCGCTAATGGGTTTAGAAATTAGGGAGGATATATTTAGAGGAAGTGTAGCCACACTTGCGTGGAGGAAGAGGGGAAAACCATTTTAGATAAACCACACTCAGCACAACCGACCGAGATTCTAACCTTGATCTCCCCGTCATTGTCAGCCGGTCTATAGTGAGAGTAGCGCGTCGGACCATGCGGCCACCGAAGTTAGTTACCAATCGTTACTAATCTACAGATTGATTTCAGATACATGGGACTTGAAACCGGAGGGCTTTACTAATTGCAAATTAGTATTATACTATGCACTTTAATAGATATGCACTGTGTAAGAGCAAAAATCGCTGGTTAAATGATAATCAGAACACAACACTATGCGAATAAAAGTAAATCGCTTAGAAACTTAGGAGATATCTTTATTTATTTCAAACACACACACATATATATATATATATATATATATCTTAATTTTCTTGGTGTTTAATTATAAATGCTAAGTATTGTGTTCTGGTTATTATTAAATATATATATTTAATTATACATTAAATAATATATGTAATAATTTTTAATAAGAACTTATACATGTATATATTCTTATTTGTCAGCATATATATTAATCATTTCAAACTTATTTAAAACATACACAGATATTTTAATCATATCTGGTCACAAATAAGAACATGTTTCAAACACTCATATAATAGCGACCAATAAGAATATAATATCCTAGGAAATCACTATAATATTACAGTCGACTCTGGTTGTAATGAACCTCTACGGACTCAGATATTTTGTTCACTATGTTGGAAATTCACTAAAACCGTTTTGTTTTTATCAGAAAGTAGTGGGCTAGTTACAAAAAAAAGTTCATACACAATCGCTTTTTATTGAAATCTATTAATTAATCTTTAAAAAAATCGGTAATAACTGCTGTTTACAGTGTATTGGTTTGGTTGATATTTTTCCAGATCCTTTTCTAGAGTATGTGCTTTTTACACACTTGATTACAAAATATCCATGCATTCAAAACAACTAAATTGGGTAGAAAAGTCAAAATTTTTGAGTTACATATACCTTTTTGAAGAAAGAGATTAGTGAAAACAATTACTAAATGGCCACATACTGTAATTCACTGTCCTGTAACTCCTGTCATATTAATACAATTCAGAAGACTGTCTTTCTTTACTTGCCGCAGTCAAAGGTATTAAAACTTAAGCAAGGTCTATGAGTACAGTGACTGTTTAAGACCAGACCTTCCCTCCTCCCCCCTGCATTTCTTTTCCTCATTCCGTACTTTGTCATGCTTTGTGCAATCAAACCAGGAACTAGGCTGGAGAATCGGCGTCTTCAAGTTTAAACAAGAATTATTATGTTACATTGACATTTCTTATTGAAAGTTTTAATTTTTGTGTTCATTAAAACCGAAGTTGAAGGTTCATTATAAACAAATTTTTTAACACACATTGAAATGTATGGGGGTTGGGACTAGTTCACTGAGGCCGAATGTTCACTACAACCAATTTCACTAAAACCAGAGTTGACTATATTTAGATTTATATACATTTAAAACTATGAGTCTTGATGCACTTCATTACTATATGTAGCGTACATTAATTCAAAGTAACATGAGGAGAGAGGTAACTTTATTGAATTGTAAAGGTCTCAGTTATAAAACTGCTTCTGTAGGGGATCCTGGATCTAGCCTGAACATACAGGTATAAGTCAATCACGAATTAAGTTTACCTGGATGACAGCTCGAAATGTTACTAGAAGTAATCCCTAATATATCACTACGCCAACAGCTGACATCTATTATTTGGATGACTAATGAAAACAGATGGTAATATATTAATGTGATAGTTAACCACAGTAATTTAGGCCAATATTATTTATATATTTATTTGAGGACGGATACAAAGTTTATTTATAGTTTTATCCCCCTTAAAAAAATATTAACACCACTTTCACAAAAACCTCTAACGAACATAGCTTCAAAATGGCGACTGACGAATCTAAACCATATGATTGAACATAACGGTAAACAAGTTTTTTACAATGATGCAGACACGCAGTTGATGAAAATATTTTATTCAGTTAAATATTTCAAAATACGATAAAATAATCATAAAATCATTTATTGTATGTAAAAAAATGACAACAATTTTCTCTTTTCCAAGTAAATACGATGCCTGTATTAAAAGGTATTGATGTGTGCACTATATTACACAAAATCAGTAACGTTCCAAAACGAAAAATAAGTACTTTTAATTATGTTTAAAATATTGTTTCGAGTTGGATAAAAAGAAATTATTTAAAAAAAATGAAATAGTATGAGAAAACTTAAGTTTACGTTATTTTAAATGTAATATATAACAGGTAATTAAAGATCTTTACATTTATAACAAAACTGTGATCTTTTACAAGTGTTGGCAACCCAAAACCTAAACATATGATTTTCGAACTGTCATCCAGGTAAAAACCTATCGTGAACGGAATATATATAACTATATATTGAGGTAATGATATATAAACCTTGATTTTTATAGAAAGACCACCTAATACAACCAACATCTATTGAATGTCACTAACATTTAGTATTTCAGAAATATGTCTTATTTGATTTATTTGTTATAAAGTTAATTTAAAATTTATTAAAAGCTTCCAATAAGTATGGATTACTGTATAGTTCCTCTTTAGGCCTACATGATTTAAACGTAACCTACCAGGGGCGTTTAGACTATGCCTCCTTTCATGCAACATGAGATGCACGTTGAGGGATGTGCCTGCGCATGCCCCAAAAGTAGTTGTGCGCCTAGCCGTAAGTGGGCGCAAGTGCTCCCCATAATATTTGGGTAGCACGTTACAACACTCTTGCCTCAAAGTCCCTTGAGAACTTTTAAAGGTGGTGTCGTTGGGTTGTATAATTGTTGTATAGTTATTTATAGTTGTGTTTTCCGCGAAATGATGGAGTAGGTTACTGAAAAAACAATTAGATTTATCAATAATAATCAGAGATAGCCATTGTTGTGGTGGCCATCACACACACTTCTGATAATATTTCTGCAATTACATTATTCTAGAAACTGACTCATCCAGAACTCATGGCGCTTCCGTTTCTTTCTACACCGACGCATGAAAAGAGAGGAAAATGTGTAAACAGTTCGTGTTGCATGAGGCAAGAGGCATAAAGCAAGACGCACCTAAAGAGGCATGCTTCTGCGCATATAATGTTGTATTAAATAAGGCATGATTCTAAATTCATCTTTGAGTTTTACCTAGATGGTTTTCCACTCTCCATCTACACTAATGCGGGCACACTTCTTATAAATTAAACCTTCCTAATCCCTAAGCCACTAGTGTAATTAGTACATAGGCTTACAACCCAAACGGATAGTAAGACGCAGTGCTTAAAATATTAAAAACTCAGTAATCGTCTAAATAATGGATGGGGAACTATGTAATAGGAAAAGCAGTCCAGTAAACACAGACGGGTATTGAGCACCTTCCTCCCAGGCTAGAAAGAGTCGTAGCTACCAACACACATTCAGCTGCCAGATGATCTTTTAGGAGACAAGCACTCAGAAAAGCCGAGTTCATACTTGTATCAGATCCTCGTATCGTATTCCCGTCGCGATCAAGGCTAGATCAGGTTGACAATACCAGTGACACGCTAGAGACACTAATTTAGCAGATCTGATCCCGGTTCCGTCACGATCTTTGTAGCGGGCCTTATTTCATATAATCGTGGGTTGTGGTGGAACACGTCAACACGTGTCGTATCCCCACCCCGTAGCTTCCTTTCATGCGACGGCGAAATACCGGCGAGTAGCGGGTCGAAACGATCTAATAAGCGTATCGTTCTATTTTTTTTTTCTTTAGCACCGCATCTTCTTACTATGGTCAGGATATATGCATCTGTACTAATTACGCTAGTGAGCTAGGGATGAAGAAAGTTGCATTTGGAGGAAGTGTATTCACTTTGCGTGGAGGGAGAGTGGAAAACAATCTAGTAAAAACCACCCTTGGTACACCCAACCAGGATTTTAACCCCAATCTCCTTGTAATTAGTGTTCTAGTCCTGTGTTTTCCAGTTAAATTTAGTCATAGGACCTTTTAATATTTTGTACAACATAATGGAATTCTGCAAATACGTTTAGCGTATTAGCTAAAAAAAAAAGCTACATTTTTCTGGGGGGGTGGGGGGAAGGCAACTACATGATTTATCAACGTTTATGTCCTATAAATAAATGCAGCCTGTCAGGGAAAATTTATAAAGTTTTACTCTTAATCAAATGTTTTATGGTATCATATTTATTGTTATTGGCAATAAAAATACAAAAAATGTCATATACAGTACATTTTGATGAGCACAGTGTAATTTTTTTTTTAAATTCTTCTTACATCCAGTTTGTATGATTTTTTTTTTTAGTTTTTAAATTTTCTCGATGAACTCTTAATACAAATCACGGAAACCCACTTGGGAAACGCTGGACAGTCTATGGTGAAAGTGACGCCCTAGACAATGCGGCCATCGAAAAGTGTTATCGCGCTCATGATTGCAACGAGAATACGGAGTCCCGTCAAAATTGCACAAGATAAGTGTTGCGGTACGATACGAGAATCTGATATATATGTGGACCCCGCTTAACAGTTCAAAACAGTGGTTCCCAAACTTTTTCAGCTGACGCCCACGTTGGTAGATAATCAAATTTACACAACCCCCTACACCCTTATTTTTGGGATATTTATACATAAAAATAATTGTTTAGTTCTCTCTAGTCAATTTTTTATTTTATACAAAAATTAAAGTAACAATGACAGGATAAAAGTAGAAAAAATACTGATGAATGATCGCGATAGCTGGCAGTGTTTTTTTACCCCATCAGTTCTTGAATATTGGGTTTGATGTTTGAGAGAGCACACCTCAAATTGCTTTCCACTTCGAGTGAACATCGCTGTTTGGTTTTTATGAGAGTCAGAATTGAAGATTCGGTGGTGTTACACGATGCCGCAATGGTAGCTTAAGGCAGCGTTTTTCCAACTGGGCTCTAACATAGTCATCTCAGTCTCCGTAAGTCAATTTTATTATATTATTTATTTGTTTTCCACAATGTATAATAGCATCAGTTATTATGATTGCCAATTTTCTCAAGTCTTAATAAAGGACATTTGCCAAAACTGTATCCAGAACAAGTGAGATTTTTTGTCTGTTGTATGATTTTCTACTTGTAAACAAACGTTAACTGTCGTTATTGAGTGAAGTGTTAGAAATGCTATGAGGGCTCCAAGCATGCGTTTTTTTTTTTGGTACAAAGGCTCCTTTGTTCTAAAAGGGCTAAGAACCTCTGGCTTAGGGGGAGGTTAGAAAGTAGAATTGGGAGTCAAATTCGAGGCTTGCAGGCTTGAAAATAAACATATACTGTACATACACACTATTGGCTGGGTATCGAATTTATTACTAGTTGTCAGTTGCCATTACCACAAGAAATAATTTTCTTAATTACTTTGGAAAAGTTATTTAAATAAAAATTATCTTGTAATTTTTAAATGATTTCTAACGCTATCTATAAATTGTTCCCCTCCTACCCCCCACCACCCCCTCACTGAAAGAGCTTCATGCCCCTCAAGCTGGAAACCACTGATCTAAAACCTGCCAAACGTTAAAAAAAAGGGGACCGAAACATGTTTATTACTTCATCAATGGGCATACGAACAAAGTGTCAGTGTTACATATCGTCAGGTTTTCCGTTGATTGAGTGGCTGGAGTTCAAATCTTGCTTGGGTGTACTGAGGACTATATTTTCTAAATGTATCTCTACTTTTACTTCATGCGAATGTGGGTACGTTTTCTTTCAAATTTCACTTTCTTAATCCCTACCCAATCAGCATAGTTATTAGAATGCGTAAAACCCGAATGGATAGCAAAACAAGGCGGGTAAAAAGGTTTTTTTTTACCTTGCCATGGTGAAAAGAATTGGTGTTTTGATGTGAATATACTGTACATAGTTTTAGCCCTAGAGCTTGATTCTGTAGCTCACAGTAACCAGAGGCTAACAGCAAATGGATGTTATGTACTAAAAATTTAGAAAATATTTAGTCGATACTTAACCTTGATTTTAAGATATTTTTTTTGTAGGCTATTACTAATAATCCGGGATAAAATTTATACTGTTGAACTAGGAATAATAAAAGTAAATTTGAAAGAAAATGTCTCAACATTTGCGTATAGGAAAATTGGGAAATCATTTAGTTAAAACCACCCGGCTGGGATTCAAGCCTGAGCCTCTCCATCACAGTCAAACTACAAGAGACTGACGGTTTATTCTGCGTGCTCCCTTAATATTTAAAATCGTAAATTGGGATTAAAATTTATCGTAAAATTCTACTATAAATAAAATACATAGGATACCTAATTATGAATGTTTATTGTGTTGATATCAGGAAAAACAAATTAGGCCTATTCTGATTGTTGGCATGCTGGTTTGGGAGATTAGCCTTAAAGAGTTTGTCTCATCCCATGGATAATCAGTAACTTATGAAACTACAGCTCGAACCAATCATCGCATCTTTGTATGGTAGCCTGAAGTCTTCACTAGAAAACAGTTGAATTGAGACCAGTGAAACCATTATACCATGCTAACATTAAGTGGTACGGTGTACCACACATACTTTCTCGCTTCTTTACCTAAAAATGGAGGCGTTTACTTTAAACTTGTAAGATATGTGAAACAAACCAATATATATTGTTGCAGAAACATAATGGTTAAAAAGCATCACATTCCACCAAATAACATAAATAAGATAATATACATTGTTACAGAAACATTGAGAAAAATAGACCTTTTGGTCCACCACAGAGCATAGCAATCAATTACCCCAGTTTACAGACCTCCATTGAAAAAACATATTTTCTTTTAGCTCGGAAGCGTATAACCCGAACGGGTAGTAAGACGCGGTGATAAATATTATTATTATTATTATTATTTTAGCTCGGAAACTATTTCAAATAAAGGTTTGTTACTTTTCGTAATCCGACAACTTTGGCATGATAAATTATGTCGTATCTCAAAGAGTGGAGGAGATATTGTCAAAATTATAAATTTCTGCTCATTTAAAGTACCCTCAAAGTCATTTTCATGGGGAAATGAGATGCACCATTTTGTTTGTAATGTTTAACAGTATCTAGATACGAATTTTAATCAGAATCGTTATAGCAGATTTTGAGAAAATAGATCTTTTCTCTTTTCACCCTTAACTAAACTACACTTAATTTTAGGGTTGGATATATAATTCTAAAAATATATCTAGAGAACCTTATATTAAAACCCTGGATACAAAGTTCTAGTCCGATCAGTATAACGGTTTCAGCTCTAGTCCAAGATAGAGACGGCATCTCGAAAACCACTTTTTCAGGTTCAGGGATGTCATTATACGTCGATATCTATCAAAATCTTAGTTTCCAATTTTTTGACCAAAACAATACTTCCTCTCTACGAGGGGTCGTGAGACAATAAAAACACACAAAAAAAGTTTAAAATAATTACAGTAGAGTCTCGGAAACTTGACCTAATGTGGACTGAGATGGTGTCAAGTTATTGAAATGTCGAGTTTTACGAATGAGCTTGCATAAGATTCATGTTTATTATGTTATGTTTATTAAACAAGGATGAATCACAGTACAGTATCGAATATTATAGGTACAATTGTACTATATTGTAGTATTGTACGGTAAAGTAAGGGTAATATATGTACAGTACAATATATTACGTGTTGATATAATGGTGTACATAAATGCGTGTAAAATATAAAAATGCAATACGGCACTGTACATATAATATTTTATTAATTCGAATAACACGTTACTGAATTGGAAAACTAACAAACACAACACTTGTAAAAACACCAAAGCACGAATGTTCCACTCGAGTTACACAAACTGAGAGGTTATACAGTTGAATGACGTTAGATTGTGATGGCTGACGCCAACAACTGTGTGCATGTGCACGTGTTGAGTTACATGGAATATCAAGTTTCCGAGACTACTGTATGTACGGGGGGGGGGG
>CABFOV010000375.1:20767-48570 GCA_902141375.1 Timema poppense
GGGGGGGTGCATCATATGTTGACCTATTTAATAAGCCTGTATATTTAATATTTTATCTACTAAATGTTTCGAATTGAACTTAAAATAACAACAAACGATTGAAAATGTTCTACATACCCTTGAATGTTTAATTTTTTTAAATGATATCCTTGAGATGGCCAACATTATATGCAATGTATATTTGTGTATGTACTCCTAGAAACTTGACAATATTTTATTCAATGAATGTTGCGTGTTAAATTGTTTTCACTTACACCACAATTCTTTCTTTAAGTTCCTGAATTGTTTCTGGGTGAGTCACATAAACATGATTCTTTAACATGTCCCACAAGAAATAAGTCCAGAGCTGTTAAGTCTTATAGACGTGGTGGCCAGGTGATGTCCCTAAATCGTGAAATGGGGTGCCCAGGAATCATTTTACCAAGCGTTTCCACTGCTAATCAACCTTTCTGATCTCTTAACAGCAAGGTAAGCGCATGAATACTAACAACCTGTGGTCCCAGCAAGATGGGGCAACGGCCCATACCGCTCGAACATCAATGAATGTGCATCGCAGAGTGTTTCCTGGGAACTTCTTTTCAAGATATAAAGACATCGCCTGGCCAACACGCTCGCCAGACTTCACAGCTCCGGAATTTTATTTTTGGGGCATGTTAAAGAGTTATGTTTACGTGACTCACTCAAAAATAATTCAGGAATTTAAAGAAATAATTATGGCGGAAGTTGAATAAATGTATACCAAGAAATATTGCACAAGGTCATGTCAAGTAAGTATATAAGAGTGCATACAACAAAGTATAAATTGTTATATAACGTTGTCCATATTAAGGGCATTGTTTAAAAAAATTAATAGTTCAAGGGTATGTAGAAAAATGTCAATATTTTGTTATTTTAAGCTTAATTTAAAGCAGTTAGAAGCCAAAATAGTAGAGTGTTATTAAATGTGTCAACACTTTCTGCCCTACCCTGTACAGTTTACAGCTTTAGTCCCCCATTTTGATGGTCGGATGGTTCAAGGCGACACTCTAGCAATAAACTGGACGGCCCATGACTGGTAGATCAAGGCTTGAATCATGGTCTGGTTTACTGAGGGTAGTTTTTCCCAAAGGGATTTANCTTTCTCCACGCAAATGCAGTTACATTTCCTCTAAATTCAACCATCCTCATCCCTAATATATTAGCAATATCTGTGCATATGCGTACAGCCTTAACGGTTACTAAGACTCTGTGATAAATAAAAAAATAAAGTTCATGGTAACATACAAAAATTTATTTAATTTTTACCATTCTTAAACAAATCCATAGACAGGAAATTTAAATACATTTTTGATCATACTTTTAACACACGTGTTAATAACGACTTTTATTAAGATATAGTGATGAAGGATGAGGAGTAGCTATAAGAAAATATTCGATTGGAAATTCCCATTGATAAGGCACATTTGGGTTTTCATCCTCAGAGCAAATATCCATACATTAATGTTTCCATCCTATGGTCTGGCTCAGTATTTTATATAAAACATACGAGTGGATTGAGCATAAAATTCTGCAATTTATGTTAACGTTTCGATAGAGTATTTTCCAAAGGTGGTGTCAACAAAGAATTATTGTACAAAGTAGATTAAACAGCACGTTTTTGATTAATATTATGCATTGATTCTAACTATTAAAGTGAATAACAAATACAGAGTAGATACATTGATTATTTCACATTAAATTAAAACTTCAATGTAAACAATACTTTCTGTAAAGAATTCCTCGTGTCCAGGTATTTGCCCCTGACCCGTAGTAGATTCTATTTGAATGTTTACATCTTGAACTGAAGAAACACCGCTGAATGCAACATCTTGCTGACCATGGGTGAGCACGCATCAAGATCGATAGATGCCAAGGTTTTTGAATGTCTGGCCTTGGAGTTTGTAGATAGCCATTGCGAAGGCTAATCGAACGGGGAACTGTTTTCGTTTCAATACGAATATAATATTGCTATCTGCAGAAATGAGTTAAATCCTGGGTAGATATATTGTATCTGTCCCTTGGATTGCCCCGTTATCACTTTCACCTGCAATGTATGTTGGTACATTTGCTGAAAACCCATGCAAACTCCATTTACTAAGCTATGGCCTAAATTCATGTTTTGAATCAACATGACAATTGCACCTTTTTCCAGCTGTAGGCGATGAGGTGGCATACTTGATGGTTTTTATAGAGTGCAGGTATTCTATAGGTATACTGTCTGGTGATTTACCTTCTGTATCGGTGGAGTCAATGTTAAAGCATTATGAATTCCATTTATGAACTTCAAGGCCTTTGTGTTTATTTTATCACAATCCTCATTGAAAGGACATACAAACTGCTTTAGACATATAGGCCTGGGAACTACATTTAATGTTGTTTCAAAAACATGAGTTATTAATATATATTGGCGGATGAATTGATCTGTTATACAGATCTTTAATAGTAGGGATAATTTGGTTTGATCCAAATTTTAGCAACCATTCGGAAAATTCCAATTGAGGTAGGTTTGCACGCATGTTTTTGGTCAATCGAAGTATTTAACAACTTGACAGATTTTAGAGTTCTGAATCCAAGATTCGATTATTTGAACTCCGTTATCATGAGGAACAACTGGAAGGACCTGTTGGAAATGACCTCCGAAAACCATTATTTTGCCACCCATTGGTAAGTTGTTTTTCACTTTACTTAGAAGATGATCAATGCAATTGACGGCTAGTGCTGGTAGCATTAATAATTAATCGATGAGTATTAGTGACGATTCTTTCAGGGTAGTTGCTTAGATGGATGTTACATACGTTTCAGTTCATGCATCTCAATTTAGATGTGTTATGACCAGAGTGTTACTATTTGCTAAAATGAACATCTAAACCCATTATTTGAATAAAATGAACATAAAACCCCATTATTTGAAAAAAAAAATCACACGGAAACTCATTCTTAGATAATGGAAATGGATATTTATAAACATTATTCAGGACCATTTTATCGTTTTTGAGCTTATAATACATACCAAAACCTATTTAAACATAATTTTATCATGCGCAAAACAAAACGTAGACAATATTTTCATGAACTTAACAACTTAAGCTTTTAATTTGCGAATTATGCTCAATATTATTGATTTGAATGCGAATTAATGATAACAACATTCCAATAAAAAATGTTTCGCCAATATTGGCATCTCAATTTAGCTGTGCTATGACCAGCGTTTAGAGAGAAATATTCATCTAAAGAGAAAATTCTGGTGTGTTCGGACCAACAAATAAAGATTGAGTTATTATTTGTTAGCCAAAGAGGTATATTTTATTTAGATATTTACAACCATGCAACAAATAATGGTGTCCATGGTGACTAAACGAAGAATGAAAAACTTAAAATTCCCTGTGAAAATCGGGTTTTCGTGGAAAACTACTATTTTCTCCGACATCCTGGACTCCTAAACGTTAAAATGAGTGGTCGTTTGTCAAAATCTGTTCAGTCATTTCCTCGTAATTTCTATTACCGGAAACGGGCTTATTAAATTATATAGAAGATATTTGCCGCTACCGGCTGTCTAGGCCTGTTGTAGCTTCATATACCTTATAATCTAACTTAAGGACAGACTTGAGGCACAACATCCAGTCCCCGGACGTTAATTGATCAAAATGAAAGGGTAAACCAATATTTCACAGATGATACATTTTCCGGCCATGCTGGGAATCGAACCCGGTTCCCTTAGCTCAGTAGGCAGTCACGCTACCGACTAATCTAAGGTGTCGGATCCTCAGAGAACACATCCAAGATTCAAACCCTTTGCTTTATTATCAACGGATACTTTGTGTAATTCAATACTAAAGCGTACACACTTATATAAAGTATGTGTGATTAAAATAAACTATAATTTTTGTATCCATTTAGGAGTTAAAATAGTTTAGTGTTAGGCTTCAGGACCAGGGATGAGATAACCTCTCACCTAAACTGGTTGGTAAATATATAAATTTATTGAGTATAGTTTTATTCTGTATAAGAATAAGACCCATTATCATAAATATATTTTAATTAATGCAAAAAGGTCCGACCCCTTGTCTCAGTCGGTAGCACATCCGTTAATTTAATTAAGAGTGTACTTCATTCACGGTAGGAGTTTACCTATGAAAGGTCTTTTTTCCTACCAATATCCTACTATATAATAGATTTCTGGTAGGGAAAAAGGCCTTTCAGAGGTAAACTCCTACCGTGAACGAACTTTAGGGTTTGATTCCCGGCATGGCCAAAAAATGTATAATTTGTGAAATTGAAATTGCCCCTTTCAAAGGAATAAATTAAATGATGTGGATTGGGTGTGATGTCTGTTGTAGTGTTAAACTAGTGTGTGGGTCATTTACTGATACAGTCAGTCGGTTTAAAAAGTGTACGCTAAATATCTCCAAAACATTTTTAAAAATCTGTGAAGGATTTTTTTTAAACCTGTGTCTAGTTTGTATTGTTCGATATTCGTGTAAGGATTCCAATGAAGTAGCGCGTTGCGCCCTGCAGGAGTAGCAGCAATGGTGGCTCAATTGTGTGTAACACTTCAGCATATCTTTCTCGTTGAGTCACTCAATAGCCATTTCTTGCAAGTCATCAACGTACCGGCGACTGTCAACTTGCTAGGGGAAGTAGTCAATGGTGCATCCAACTGAAGAACTGTTCAATGGGTAGAACAATTTGGTGTGGAAAGATGCTTCCTATTTGAATAAAGGTATGTGAAAAGAAATTCAAAATTAATTTTGTTTAAATTGTTGTTGTAATCAAAGGTAAATCCCGCCCACCTTTGTTTCAACACACCTTCACCAAAGTTTGAAAATCAACTGGCGATCTATCTTTTTATGTTTTTTTTCCACCACTTTACCTATAAGTCCGGGCTATCCGCATTTTAACTATGCTGATGGGGTAGGGATGAGAACATGTGACGAAATTGTAGAGAGAGTGGCAAAACATTTAGTAAAAACCATGCCTTGCTGGAATTTGTTTCTTTATAGACCCAACCATAATTTAAAAAATATGTCAGATTGTTTCAAAATATACATTAAACCTACAATTTATAGATAAAATCATTTTATAAAATTATTTTTATTTTTATTCATAGCATTAACTCTTCCCCAAATTAATACGTAAACAATGATCGTGTGAATAATCGTCGTATATTTCACAATATCTACTTTTCTGGTCATTCTGTGATAGCGACCATCATTATTTCAGTATATGTTTATCTACTGATTAAAGTACGAATACATCGCTATGCCTCTGGTGCATGAAAGTATTAGATTTTCAATATACACGCATGTAAAAGCTTTAATTTAAATGTAGTAAATCTGATTTGACTATATGAAGATAATGAGTTTAGTCCTGTTTGACTTGAGAGGCTTCCCTTGGGCTTGATACGGTAGTAGTCCACCTTGCCACTGTGGAATGTTTAGAGATATGTTGCAATGCTGAGGTTCTTATGAAGTCCAATGTACTGAAATAGGCATGGCCTCCTAAAACCAACTCCAGTAGCCGTCGAAAGCTATTGCATGGCTAATAATGGCATCGTAATTGACTAATTCATTATCCTGGTACCTGCCTACCGTCCAATCATTTTCTGAGGTCCACTTCATTTCTGCTCGGCAGGGGAGTTGATGTGAGAGGGAGGTGGGGGGTCATTGAGTTTTTTTTAGGAGGGTATTCATGGCTGTTGATGAGACTAACAGGGATGGGTAGGGGAGGGGGACTGCCCGCTGCTTACAGACGCAGGTGTGAACAGTGAATTGTATTTTTCAGGAAATTAACTTTTTTTTTGTATGACTGATCACTTTTTCTAAACTTAATAAAAAGAGTATGTGAAAGTTATTAAGGTAGAACAACAATGTTATAATTTTATCCAGTGACCTAGTAGACAGTTATTTTAGTTGGGGCTAGTTTTTTCAAGTTTTTTTGTCGCATTGATTGAAACAGAATATCCTGTATATACATACACAGATATATATACATATTGTGCGTGTATATTATATATAATAAGTAAAAATAATCATCTTAAGATGATCTAAAATATATTAATTATACGAGTCTAAATATTTAAGCATAGGATTCAAAGGTGTATATTAATTTTTAGTTGCACTACTTCTTACTACTCTTCCATACTGTCCACATATTTACAAGATGGAAGATTGATGACGTAGAAAGAGTATAAGAGGAAATGTACCCCCATTTGCGTGTAGGGAGAAGGCATAGCCCCTACTTGATATATAAAATGTTGATGACCAAAATACGTTGTATTAATATATCTGGCCTATCTAAATTCAAAATTATAGGTGAATGCTTAGAGGAGGTTTACCCACATTTGTATGGATGGAGAGTGGAAAACCATTTTGAAAAAACCTCAGTACACCCGATCACGATTCGAATCTATATCTCTCCGTCATTGGCAGTCAAGTCTACTGCGAGTAATATTGGGTAAAATGTTCGCTAAATAGACTTATGGCGCCCAAGGCTTGGTCATATAGTTTTTGGAACGTGAAAATTCGTAATTTACGCAATTTTTTGGCATAGCGAAATGTTTGAATTATTAAATATTTCTAGGCTAAATATCTCTTGGAAAAATGTTATTGTTATAAAATTAGAGGATGATTTTTAAAATGTGGTTGCAATAGGACATACATTACTTTTGGAAATATAAGTTTGGCTTATTATGTTGCTGCAATAATAATAACTAGAGCTCGGCTTTTGATGACATTTCATATTTATTTTTGGTACACTACAGACAATGCTCATATGTAGATGCATTTTGTTCATGATTCCTTGGTTTTGTACAGGTTTTATAAAGGTTATTTTTTTTCGCTTTGGATATTTAGGTTTGTATTTGGTTTGAGTCATTTTTAGCTATTTTGAATAATATTTAAGAATTTATGTTGAATAAGTATATTTCTAAATACTTTTAATTCATTTTTTATTTTTTTAAGGTATTAACCGTGCACTTTCTGAACCTACTGATTATATCATCACATGATCATTTCTATGTGCTAGTGAACTGCGGACAACACTTAAGTTTTTAATATTCTCAACAAGATACGTCACAAAATGCTAACCCCCCCCCCTCCCTCTGTATTGCAACAACTTAATAAAATTAGTAAAATGTTAAACGAAATTAATATAGAGATAGAAACTTTACCGATTACTGACCAACCCAATAATGTAAACACATCTCCAGCAGTAAATAGTATTACTGAAAGTACTAAGGCTAAAGTATTGTCACGTTTTCTAGAAAAAGTACCTCATTGCGATGGTCAGAATTATGAGAATATATTTAGATTTCTCTTGGAAATTAATAAATTTTGTGAGTTAAATATTGATAACTAAATTGAATTTCTTACATTGTGTCTAAGCAAGACAAGTGGATATTTAATGCAACTTTTTAGACTATAGATACATAATTCTAAGCATCTTAATCCCACTTAGAGCTAAGGATAGTTTAAAGGCTCAGTTTGTGGATAGGTTTCAGAGACCGCAAGAATCATTCCGCAATTTAATAATATCGGTCTCAGAGGCGGCTAAAATTCTAGAACTCATGTTAGAAGAAAGAGATATTGTTATAACTATTCTTGAAAATGTTTCACCTTTAACAATACATTTTGTATTCGTCTCACAGCCATCTTCATTGACAGAATTACATTTATTAGCCTCACAAATAGAAAGTTCAATGCTAGCGGAACAGGAATATTTAATTTCTAAACCTCCACCCACTATGGATAGTAAATCCAATACAAATTACAGTTCTAACAGGCCAAAAAATTACAGTTATAGTAAGCCTTCCCAAACACAAGGTTCTAAACCCCAAGTGATTCAAACTCAAAATTTAACTAATTTAAATCAAAAGAAAAATATGTCATCAATTAAGTGTTTTAATTGTGGACAAATAGTTCACTACAAAAGTCAGGGTAGGTCAAAAAACTAGTAGTGCGCCAGCAAAGGCATGGCTTAGCTGGGAACCTCAAAACCATTCCATGTACCTTGGATCCAATCATTAAAATTAATATTAATTGTGTTTCAAGTTCAAGTTGTTCCTTCATAAATTCTAAAAAATTTCAAAAATTACCTAATTTACATCCTTCAGATGATAAACATTTTGAAACTAAATATTTTGCCATTGCTAATGGAACCACACTCGAAATAAATAAACATATTTATTGTACAATTAAAGTTAAAAGATTTACCTGGAAACATTATTTTTCTGTTATAATAAACCTATTTTTGTTATTCTAATCATTATATCTATCTGGTCTAAATAATTCCTTTGTATACCCGGCGGAAAAGTATGGTTCACTAGAGCGAAAGGGCCTACCAATTTTGCTGGGAAAGGTTTTTTCACATACCTTCCAGGATTATTTTACAATCGACGGCTATACTTCCCCTCCGAAGTAGGTTGTGCTAAGGATTTTTCTCTTTAAAAACAATCCGTTGACCAAGGCTGGGTTTGAACTCAAGCTCATCGTGTTCTAAGGCAAGCAATTTACCTCAACACTACCTAGGTTGACTTATATAAATTCAATATTTTATAATCAAACAGTTGCTGGAGTGAAAAAATAGGTTAGGCAATGGACTTTGTGTCATCTTTGCTTGTGCGATTTAACACATTCTTGGTGAGATGCTTTATTTTTATCACCGCTTCTTACTACCCGTTCGGGTTAAATGCTTATGTACTTGTACTAATTATACTAGTGGGCTAGGGATTGGGAAGGTTTTAATATTTAGGGGAAATACTCCTGCGTTTGCATGGAGGGAGAACGGAAAACCATTCAGGATAAAACTCATTGCACCCAACCGAGACTGAACCCCAATCTCCCCATCTTCGGCACTCTAATCCAACACGAAAGTAGCGCGTTAACCACGTGGCCACCGAAGTGAGTGAGAGACTACTTAAGCTGGAAAGAGTTGCGTTGGGAGAGGGATGTTTTTTTTTTTCAGAAGTAGATATTTATAAACCAATATTATATTTATCAGAATGTTAAAGGCCTTTCGTTGCAGATGTATTTTTTTGTTTCCTTTTGTAAAATTAGTTTGATCCATTCGTGTGAAACTATTACGTGTTTTTGATGAATCTTAAGGTTTTTATTTGTAGATTTGACCTTTTTTTTACAATTTTTAGATCATTCTATAGGGCAATATTTATAATTTTTAGGCTATTAAAGTCTGGGCCCTTTTACTATTTCTGGGAATTGTGAGTTTGATTATATATTTATTTTAAAGACCTACTTCTCGTAACAATTTGGCATTGTGAGATTGGTATAAATTATTATAATTTGAGTGGTTACAGTATATACCTGTACTCCCTCATTTGACAGATCCTGACCCACTGAGAGCAACTAATACTACGCACACAAAACTCTAAAGTCAAAAAATGGTGCTTTGCTATTTTAAATGAGGATGAAACTATTTACAAATAGTCAATTTTACCAAACATCTGCACCTGAAATCAAACTAGAGTCCTGTCATCAAGTTATCTGACCACGCCACCATGGGGACTGTCACGGATTATAAATAATGAAATAGTATAATCTTTATCTCCACTAATATTATAAAGAGGAAAGATTTGATTTTTTGTTTTTTTGTTTGTCTACACTAATATTATAATGAGGAAAGATTTGGTTTTTTGTTTTTATGTTTGTCTACACTAATATTATAATGAGGAAAGATTTGATTTTTTGTTTTTATGTTTTTTGTTTGTAATGGATAAACTCAAAAGCTACTGGACTGATTTTAAAAATTCTTTCACCAATATAAAGCTACATTATCAGCGAGTAACATAGGCATATTTTATTTTGAAAATTTAATTTATTCCTCATAAAAATGTCGATAGTCACTCTTATTTTATGGTAGTCTCTATTATGATTCTTCAATATGTGTGTTGAAGATAATAATGCGGGGGAGTGGGTGGTGGGAGGGGGAAGGGTCTAGTTAGTTAAATATAAGTAACAATCCTTAGGCTAGCAGAACCTGGTCTCAAATGCATCCCAAAATTCATATATTTAATTATAATGTGGACTAATTTATCGGTTTCATCTGCTCTGTTTTGACAATGATGGAAATATCAAGGTTCGAATCTCAGCTGAGTGCACCAAGGATGTTTTTCCTTAATGACTATCCCATCTATCTCTAGGCAAATGAGGGTACATTTCTTCTCATACTCCTTCGTCATCTCTATTCCATTATTGTAAATATGATGACAGTTTAGGATGGAATTAATACATAGTGCAGTTAAAAAATAAATACAAATACCTTTGAATTACAAAGACAAATATTTAGAATCATATGCGTTCTAGAGATCCAGAAATAAGTATCGAATATTTTAGTTGCGGAAACAAAGCTTTAGATCGAATTCTTATTAAATTTAGATTTTAAAATCTTCACCAAACATTAAACTTGTTGATTTTGATGGATATAAAGTATTACAAAATATGGGTTGACATTTGTTGTTGATAGAGAGGAAATAAGTCAAATCTGTCAATAAGATAAACCCCTTCCATATCCCAAGCAACATCCGCCCCCCTTCCCCCACTACTTTCTAGCATTAAGGGGGACATTTCCCCCTCATAGAGTGTATCACGTTCTGTTAGCTGGCCAACTTTTATCCCGTAAATACCCGCGATATTTAAGTACTTAACTCAATATAAAATTCATTACAAGTCAACTAATACCATTTAAACGACTATTATGGTAACTATTGGCAAATGAAGTAGCTACCATGGAAATTTGAGTTTAATTTGATGATAGCGTACATAGATCATAAGCGCTCGGCGATGCCTAAGTACTGACGTATGTGCAGAAGAGATACTTTTATTTGTCTTACAATAGCTAATTAAAAAGAGATACTTGACTTTCAAACAAAAGTAAAAAAAAAAATCTTTATTTTGTAAATCTTTAGCAGAAATAATTTCAAATAAACATATTTTATAGAGATATTCATGATTTTAAAATTGTGTTGGATTATTTCGGATATAGGTGATCTGGCGGTCTATGGGTAAGGTGTCAGACCTCTGTGCTGGGAGTCTGGGTTTCAATCCTCGGTCCCGGCACAGATTTATCTATTTGCCAAACTCTTCCTTCACCTCTGACAAGACCTGTATTAATCACAACTTGTGAATGTGTGGAATGCCAGGCTTCTACCGTGGTTCCGATTCCACGTTAATCTGTATGTCCTCCATTTCATCTCACAATCACCCTACCATTACACATTAGCGTGGAGGGAGAGCGGAAAACCCTTTAGGAAAAACCACCCTCAGTGTACCCGATTGGGATCGAACCCCGATCTGCTGATCTTCAGTAGTATAATCTAAGACGAACGTAGTGCGTTAGACCACGCGGCCACCGAAGTGGGTTTGAAGGCTCGATGCCACTGACAAATACTATTTGGTTTGTCATATATATTACGTCATAAACAACAAAGATAATAATTTTTCAGTAAATTAATTATATTAATGTATACTTTTTTCTTTTTGTGGGATTTTGTTACTATACCAACTATACATGTCTATATATTCCTTTACAAATTGCTTAAAACAGTTATAAGGTCAAGGTAGAATATTCAAAATGTGTTTTCTTAACACTCTTTTGAGAAATTTACGAATCTCAAATCTCTTGAATACTATAGAATTCGAGGGATTCAAGGAATCGAGGATTCGAGCATCCCATCATTACTACATATAGGCCTACACTAACGATTTTCTGAAAGGAATTTTTTTGCAACACTAATTCCAAAATATACTTAAATAAAACAATGGCCATATGAATACGTGCCAAGTATTTATTAGTAGCTACTTCGCTTAGCTTTGCGTTTTGATTTTCATCATTGCTGGAATATTATTCATTTATCTACTGAATTATGTAAAAAACATCACATGTGTTTAAGGTGTATTAGACATAGAAATAATTCTTAATCGGACATGGCATCAAAATATGTTTTCTGAATCTTATGGGAGACAAAAGTATGAGATGACTAAAATATTTTATTTTTAGTAAATAGGTTTTAAATGTGTGTAATCACTTTATATTATAAGATGATTCCAGTTATATATATTCCCCTGTTTAGTAATTAATAATGCAGTCAAAACCTCACTAGACTACAAATCTATGCTAAAAATGTTGTCGCTGGCACTTCTGCGGCATTACTCAATCTGTTAGATTAAATCATTGTCTAAAATATATAAGTACCATTCTATTGTCTTATGATCTGCATATTTGGACATTCAGAATAAACTTTAAGCTGATTTAGCTTTATTTGCGGCTGACGGAGAGATTCGGGTTCAAATACTTGACGATAATACTGAGTTTTTTTCCCCATGAGTCAGGTAGAAAGGATTAGGGTGGCGTTATTTTAGAGTAGTGCTGTACTTTGCCTGAACTAAATCAGGTAAAAAATAAAGGTCTACCTACCGCACCGCCCCGAGTGGCCCGGTGGGGAACTAATTAAAATCCTCCACCTAATAAATAAGAAGTGAGGTGGTGCATTCCTGCAAGTGGTGTCATTAGGCTACCAACACTTACTAGGACGTAGCGCAGCTGATCAACTAACTCACCGGGGGGCGATCACAGGCTATTGCCACTGCAACCGGAACTTACAAACACACAAACATATAAATAATCAATACTACAAAGTGTGTCTTGTTTCGGCTTGTCTGTACCAGGCACCTTGAGCTGGTCTCCTAGGAGAGTTGGAGGAATTATACAGACATGAACATGTATTGTCGTTAAAAGTAATGTGAGATACTAGGGTATGTTTGGGCTAGTGGAGTTTCATTTTATAGGGTCGGCTTAGGATATTGGTATCTATCTTTATTTTGAAGGTTTGTGTTAGTGATATTTAATTTTATAGGGTTGGCTTAGGATATTGGTATTTAGCTTTATTTGGTAGGTTTGGGTTAGTGGTATTTAATTTTAAAGGGCCAATTTATGATATTGGTATCTAGCTTTATTTTTATTTTAGCTAGCGAGAATTTAAACGTTTGCTTTATATTTTCCAAAAATCGACAGGTGGACACGTTCTCCCGTGCCCCTACACTGAATCCGCAACTGACATGACCCATTATATAACGGGACCAGTTTAGCAATATGCCATAGGCCTACTATATGTTGGGGTCCGGGTATGCAATATAAAACGGGAATCCTGGAAAGTTTTTGAAAATATCTTTCCAGCAAAATTTGTAGGCTCTTACTTTCCCTCGCTTACTCATAGAAACCCATTGCGGAAAGCGACGAGAAATTATCGCACTTTCAGGACTTCTTTTGGACATGTGCTTTCTTCTAGATGTTGCGGACTGGGCTGGGCTAGCTACAGATGGATTGGAAGTACATCAGGGCCAACCTTCGGGTTGAAGACTGATTACTATTTTATGGGGATCAGGATATAATTAAGTTACATTAAGTGAGATTACGGGATAGTAGAATACCACGTTATATGGGGGTCAGGGCTAGCAATACGTCACGGCATATGGAGGTCCGAAATAGCATTTGTCATGTTATATGGAGGTCCGAAATAGCATTTGTCACGTTATATGGAGGTCCGGGCTAGCAATACATCACGGTCTATAAAGGTCCAGGCTAACATTATACCACGTTATATGGAGGTCCAAAATAGCCATTGTCACGTTATTTGTGAATCTGGGCTATAATCACGACGTTACATTGTAGTTGGAGCTAGTGACATGTGACATTATTAAGGAAAACTCTCACCTATACGCAAATGAACCAGAGGGATAGGAAAGAGTAGGATAGAATTTAGAAGATTCTTTTGTTAGCACCGTGTATTACTACCTGTTCAAGATATACGCATATGTACTAATTTTGATAATGTGTTATTTATGAGGATTAATATAAATAAAGGATGTATACCAGTATTTGCATGGAGGAAAGGTACAAAACCCTTTAGAGAAAATCACGCTCAGTACACTCGATCAGGATTCGAACCCCAATATCCCTGTCATAGCCGCATAGTCTATTGCGAGAGTCACGCCTTAAACTATGCGACCATTGAAGTAGGTCATTAATAGAAATATACCCTAATTTTCATAGAAAAATAGTAGGAAACTAGTCATTAAATCCAACCTTGTTTCAATTCCTAACCTTCTCACCCATTCAAAATAAGACTCTTTGAACCTAATATTTGATCCACATACTCATCGATGCGAGTAAAGTTTAAATTAACTGTCATGATGAAGAAAAGATGTATTTCTTGGAGGAGTTTAAGAGATACTTTATGTTAAGTTATTATACTTTCTTTACATAATTAGGACTCTATAATATCTATATAAATGGCAATTCGGGAAAATATAGTTGTGGTGAATTGGCCACTTTGCTAGCTCACCCAGGCTAAGAACATTTTGCCATTCAAAATAATTCAAAAACTACATCATAATGGCATCCGTAGAGTAAATATTTAAAATAATTTTACCTGGTCCCATATGAGTAGTTTATATATTCTTCATTTATATAATAACAAAATACTTATAGTTGATTGTGTGTGCAGGGAGAATAAAATGAAAGATGAAACAACAGGAGTGGGGATTCAAGTTTTATCAGGTCGTGGTGCAATTCAAATAATTTTCAGATATTGTACAACAAACGTTTAGGAATATTTTCTTTTATTTCCCTTAAATGCATTCCTTTAACTAATAATTATTTTATGACAACTTCTGAGTAGAGGTCAAGAGGTATCCAATCTATTCATAGTGGAGACCAAACTTATTGTTATGAGGATTCCAGAATAATCCTAGTGGATACCAAACTTATTATCAAGAGAATTCCAGGCTTTTCTTAATAGAGACCAAACTGAATCTCAAGAGTATTCCGGGATATTCCTAGGAGATACCAATCTTAGTATAATGTCAATTGGAGACCAAAAATTAATGTCATGAGAATTCAAGACTATTCCTAGTGAAACTTAATGTTAAAAGGATTCCAGGATATTCCTAGTGGAGACCAAACTTAATGGCAAAAGGATTCCAGGATATTTCTAGTGGAGACCAAACTCGATGTCAAAAGGATTCCAGAATATTTCCAGTGGAGACCAAACTTAACGTCAAAAGGATTCCAGGATATTCCTATAGGAGACCAAAACTTAATATCAAGAGGCGTCCAGACTATTTTAAGTGAATATTAAAACATAAATTTAAGAAGTCTTCAGCAGGCCCAATATCATTTTCAAACTTAAAGTAAATAAACCTTCATATTGGTCCAATAGTTGGATCCAAATATCTCTCAAAACCGTTAGTTAAGACTAAGTAAAGCGTATAAGCCAAACGGGCAGTAAGACGCTGTGATGATATTAAATAAAAAACTTAAGTGTAAATTAATACCAATATATAGAGGTTTGTAGCATTAAGGTATTTCTTGTCAAATACTCCTGTATTCTCTTTACGACTTACCCTTTATTAAGCCTGAAAGATAACAAGCTTACCTTTCATTGTTACACTATGGCGTAGCTTATAAAGATAGGATCATAGTCAAATCCATCAAGGTAATACTACCAACATTCATATTAGACGTAGTGTATATAAATTAAATGTAGATATTTTATATACTGTATTTTGATTTTCCATACTTAATCAAATCGCTGAAAAGTAACTTATGTATTATGGTCTAATTTATGACGTAGCTAAAGTGTTTTCTATGCTAAATCAATTAGTATGAAAATATTAAACATTATCACGTCTAAACTCGTATAGTGGATATAGACCTACAGTAGTTGATATGCACTTCTATGTGTCCGTTTTATGGTTAAAAGACAACCTTAAACTTTATATAATAAACAAGGCTAAACAAATACAATGGCTATCTTTTATAGTATCTGAATATAGCAATAATAGTGATATTTGTTAATTTAGGCAGTGAATATAGGACATTTTAATGATGGCTTTGGTCGGAATATCTAACGTTGAATCATTTTCTATGTTGTGCCACGCTATGTGATATTCCTTGAATAAAGCGACACAATTAAAACGCTCTTACTTAGACACATAAAGTTTTTTTTTTTAACAAAATTGGCAATTACTCAATATGTATCTATGACTTTACAAAATGTAAAATCGTAAAACAAACACGAAGCAAGAATCGGAATAGATATAATGAAAACAATTAGTAGCTTATTTGGTAATCAGTTACATAGTTGACAGCTGTAATTCGATTATATAGTTGTTATTAATTAATTTAATCGATTGCCTGATGCTCTAAAACAAGCCTATTACTTTTAAAATCGTGGTACATTTTAAAATATTAAATTTATATGAAAATATGACTGACTGAAAGGTGCAAACAGTTTAAAAATTGTAACATGGCAAAAAGTAAATGATAAAAATTAAAAAGTGTATAAAGGTTCAGAGGGGTAAAATATATAAAAAAGATAAAAATACCAAGAACCAGCAAAATATACAAAAAGGGTGAAAATGGAAAAAAGGGTAAAAAGTTTAGTGGGGTAAAACGTGTAAATGAGGTAGAAAGGGTAAAGAGGATAAAGAGGGTAAAAAGGGTAGTGGGCAATAATGAGGAAAAGGCCAAAATGGGTGTTTATTACTTTAATTTAAATAAGGTAAAAATATTAAAAAGTGTACACAATGCAAAAAGGCTAGATAAAATAAGTAAAAAGGGTAAACGGGGTGAAAAGATTATCGGTGGAGAATACGGTAAAAAAAATGCTAAAATAGTTTTGATTGGATTTAAATTACGACCTTTTAACAACCAATTATTTATCTGTGACATTCTTCTTTCTTTTTTATTAACACCAACAGGAGAGTGCTCAAAGTATTGTGAATAGAGATGTTATAACCTAATCTTCATAATAAATGTCAGCTTTTAAAATATGTTTAGATTATATCTAAATATTTACATTGTGTATTGGTCTGCCTAATTTCACGTTTTTTTATTACAATTTAAACCAATAAAAGAATAATATTCAAACCTAATTTAAGATTTAGATACTGTTACCTGAGATTTATTTTGCATACTAAAAATTACAAAGCTACTTTATAGATTCTTGGTGAGAAGAACGTGTGTACCAGATAGTATAATATAATTGTAAAGTAAAAACAGACATTTTATCTTTAAGTTTAAGTTTTATTACTGTATTATCAGAACCGCGTCTTACTATCGTTCGGTTCTTAGGCATACATGTACTTATAAAGTTAATGTTTTAGGGATGAGTACGGTCGAATTAAGAGAAATTTTACCTTCATTAGAGAGGCTGTAGAGTGGAACACCATTTAGAAAAAAACATCTTCAATACAACAGACTGAAGTTAGAACCCCAGTTTCCCTGTCAACGGCATTCTAGTCTATTGAGAGAGTGAGTGATGCCTTAGACCATGTGGCCACCGAATCGTATTTAAGTTTTTGAATTGTGTAAGGATTTTATGATGTAGATTGCCTAGTAGTTGTGTTGTGATCTGGTAATTTTGTAGGACATAGAGAAGGACCCATGGTTGAGGCGGCTAGTCCAAGACAAAGCGAGAGCCCCAACCGACACAGAGAAGTTAGGTGTGTTGTAAACAAGTGAAACATGTTCTTCCTCTCAATTGTTTAGGAAGAGGAGCAACAGGTGGAAGAAGAAGAAGAAGGCAGTGTGTAGCACGGTGGCAATCTGGTCGGTCAAGCTTCGAATAGCGTGGCCATATCAAGGGATGAGCAAACTGGAGACCTCATCCCGTCAAATTCCAAGATCCAAAAAGTTTGATCATAAAGGAGTGCGAACATTTTCTTCCTTTATTACATCTTATATCGATCATGCAAGGTCAAAGTTTTTAATTTATGACAAGTCCCGAGAACTCTACATATTTTTTTCGACAAACCTGTTTTTGTAGCTGGATGCCTTTCCTGACTATAAATCCCTACACTTTCCCGAGCAAACAGAGATAATTCTAAGTGCAAGTGCAAAGGGGTCTCGCGATTTTTCTGGGAAGGTACTTTCACCTAGGCCTACCATTCTGGGGAATTTTTACATTCCACAATAGACATGAGACTGACGGCTTTACTTCCCCTTCGAAGGAAGTTGTGATACAAATTCTTATCACTCAATAAAAATCAATTAGCCTCATCTGGGTTTGAGCCCATGAACCTCAAGTCCTGAGGCTAGCACTTTATTCTTTAGATCACCGAGATCAATTAAAGAAGTACAAATTATATCGATGTTTTACTATATGAGTGTATTTTTTAGCACCACGTCTTACTACTCGTTCGGTCTACATGCATATGTAGGCCTTACTACTGACGCAGATGTGTTATAGAAGAGGAAGGTGGAATTGGGAGGAAGTGCATCCACATCTGCATGGAGAGAAAGGGAGAGAGAGAAAAAATAATTAAGAAAAACAAATCTCAGTAAGCCCATAAAGTATTCGAACACCGATCCCCCCATCATCGGCAGTACAGTCTATCGCAATAATGATGCCTTTGACTTTTAACCACCGAAGAGAGTAATGTATGTTTGACGTTTATTAGTGTGAGAGTATCTTGGTTTTCAAAGCTTAATTGTGGCAGAAAAATGAAAGTTTAAAAAGTTAAACTCAAAATAGATATATTTATTTGCGTTGAGGCAAGCATAGACTTATACCAACATGCCATCTGAGTAGTAGGAATGGCGTATGGACTCAATTTGACTTTCGACCTTTGAACTTTGGCCACGAGCTGTGTGACGTAACCATTGCATAATATGTAGCAACACTCCCCCCTCCAGGGCTTTCCCTGGTGACTCATACCTGGTGCCAGTATATTTCCGTCTGACATGAATTTCCTCTCTGGTTGTTTCCATGACGACATGGGGTTAACGACCTGTTGTCCTCCTTCAATGCCGCAAAGGTTTATTTCTGGTTTAATATGTGGCAATTGGTTTTACCTGATAACTGGCGCCATTTTGACGGCTGGACAAAATAGGAGTGGATCGTGACCTTGAATGATGTCGCAACCATCTTCTATGTGGCAATGGGTTTTCTCTGATGGCTGGCACTAGTTTGGTGGCTCGACAAGACAAAAATAGTTCACTAACATGAAAGATGTCGCAACCCTCCCCATCTATGTGGTAATGGGTTTTCCATTATGACTGGTGCCAGTTTAGCAGCTCGACACGACAGGAATAGTTCACGACCTTGAATGATGTTGCAACCCTCCCCTTCTATGTGGCAATGGGATTCCCCGAAGACTCATACCTGGCGCCAGTTTGGCGGCTTGACAAGAGCATTAAAGACAGGAATAGATTTTGACCTTGAATGATGTCGCAACGTTCCCCTTCTATGTGGCAATGGGTTTTCCCAGTGTCGCAACCCCCTATGTGGTAATTGGTTTTTTCGCAACTAGAGAGCATTGACACAGCTTTGATTATGCACAATCAGGGGCCTCGGAAGCCTTACGGTGATTTATAATACTCAGTTAGGTTCCGCTATGCCTCACCCCAAAAGTCTACTAAAATTGGTTGTTTGATATCGTCCGTCGACATGCGGGGATATAGATATCCGTCATGGACTGGAGGAATAATGTAGAAATTTTCAAGAGTTTGCGCGGAAGGAGGGAGAGTAAAAAACCACCCCAGTTCAACCGGGCGAATTCGCACCCACAGCCTTTCACGTCATAGCTAGATGAGTTAGACGTGCTCTTTTCATGTCAAAAGTCTATGTATTAATTATGATGGTGCGGTAGGGATGATTAAGAAAATGTGAAGGAGGGAGAAATACCAACAGTTTACCCGGCAGGGATTTGATTTGGCCCCACCAGAATTAAATGAATCTGATCTTTTAAATGGCGTGACCAAAAGGATTTGAACTATGATATATTTAGCACCACTAATGTCTGTTAGAACGGTCATACTTCCTTCCGAGTGCACTCTGCATTTGCGAAGGGGTTTTGCTGGTCGACTAGATTTTCCATCCAAGTAGAATGTGTACCAGGATTTGGTTCGGTTTCACTGTTTGGATAGCGTTTATAAATTAACTAAGTTTGGTTTAACGTAAGGTGGCAAGTACACACACACACACACACACACACACATGCACACAGAGTCAGACGGACTTTACTTTATATTTATAAATTGAGACGGTAGATTTGCTACCCAAAGATAAAATGAAAAAAGATGTAGTTAGTTTTAAAAATAACCATTTTATTCTTTGGGCCACTTATAACAACAGCAAAAAGATTTATTTTAATATCATCTAATGTTCTCATTAATATCTGGTCGAAACATTATATAACTCTTACATTAATTCATAAGTAATATTAAATTGAGTAACTTTAATTTAATGTCCGCAACTATATTTTGTCGAAATAATATAAAAATACATAAATTCTTAAGTAATAAAATGGCTGAGGAAGGTGTAAAATTTACCTGCTCTTGTGTGAAGGCCTAGCAGGTAATCAGAAGTGATATAGTCGACGTGGATTCAATCCCCTCTACCTCCCTGCTAATAGCCACTAAGCTAAGCTTATCGGCATTTAGAACTACGTCTAACTACCCGTCCAGGACACAACCCGAGGAGGATGAGCGAGGAAACCGACCTCAGTACACACGCACGAAAGGGATTCGAACCCCGACCCCATCCTATCACCGTTTATTTAAATTAACACGTGATACCCAGTGATGCTCTTATTCCTTTATGGATTTGGTCGTATATTAAATAATTATTTTTCCAGACTGCACTCATTAACGAACACATAATTTAAGTGTTTAATTTTGAATAGCAAAAAAGATAGTACGATACAATATTTATCATTATTAACACGTGTTTTTTTAATTTCAACTGTAGTGAGCCAAGCTGGAAACTAATATCGAGCAAGCGCTGTTGGGGCCATCCTTCCAACAAAATCCTACCAACATTTTTTTTTGGTATCTACTGTCAGCATGTACGTGTGTAGAATATTAAGTACTAGTTACACTAACGGATTGAAAATTGGGAAGTTTGAATTTAAAGGAATTGAGCCAGCATTTGCGTAGAGGGAGAGCGGAAAACACACCCCTAATTTATCTTACGGAGATATGAAACTCGAACTCACCCGTTCTCGACCGTCTGGCTCTAGGCGAAACCAGCGCGTCAGTCAACTACGCCACCGAGGTAAATTATTTTAGTAACAACAGTGTTATTAAATACAATTTTAAATATTATTTAATGTTCGCAACTATATTTTGATGAAATAGTATATAACTTTTACAAAAATTCATAGGTAATATTAAATAAAATTTTGAATATCATTTAATACTCGAAACTATATTTTGTTGCCATAATAAAGCACATTAACATAAAATAAATAGCCATTTAAACAACAAAGAAATTTAATTACCGCAATTATATTGATGCAATAATAAATAACTTTTGCAAAAATTAGTAAGTAATATTAAATACAATTTTAAATATCATTTATTGGTCGAAACTATATTTTGTTGACATAATAAATAACTTTTACACAAAATAAATAAGCCACTCAAACAACAAAGATATTTAATTTTTAAGATTGTATTTTGATGAAGTAATATATAACTTATACAAAAATTCATAAGTAAATTTAAATACAATTGTATATATAATTTAATGTTAAAAACTATATTTTGTATACATAATAAATAAATTTAAGACAAAACAAGTTAGCTACTTAAACCGCAAGCCAAAATTAGAGGAAATGCACCCACATTTTGCAAGGAGGCAGATTGAAAGGTATATTTGAAAAATCTCCCTAAATACGATTGACGCTGATGAAGGAATCTATATTATTTATTTTGAAATTGAATTCTATGCCATTGATTTATTTAGCTTACCCTAAACATTTATTAAAACTTATTATGTCTGTTTACAATACACACGCACACACACAAACACACCCACACACTCACAGAAAGCTTCCCATCGTTCTTCATGTCTAATATTTAACACAAGAAAGAATAAAGGCTGAATAAATTATATTTACTAAGGTAATGTAACTCAATTTTCTAGAGTTGGAATTGGAAAACGATTTATGATAATTTGCCTGAAAAATAACTATCTGTAAGATGAAACCCAATAATTTGCCCTCTAGTTCTATAGAGTATCAGTTCACTTCTGTTTTAGTATTGGGTAAACACTGAAATAATGTATAATTGTAATACCAACACTTTAACTCATTCGGTTGTGTGTTTGACTACCAAGCAAGAGATCTGGGGTTTAAGAATGCTATACATTTTACTATTAGCTAGTGTTATTTTGGTGGCGTGGTTAGATAATGTCTAGTTTAATGTTGAGCTAAGCCGCCGAGGACGGGGGAGCTCGAGGCTCGAATCTCAGTTGTGTGAACTGTAGGTATTTTTTCATTCTACCTCCACGCATATGCGGGTTAAACTTTTCAATTCCTAATCCATCAGTGTAATTAGTACTTAAGCGCATAACCCGAACGGGAAGTAAGTTGCTGTGCTAAATTGAGTCAAGTTCGTGTGATCTATAAATAATATGTGCGCCAGATAAAGTTTGAGTTTCAATTTTAGAAACAGGCTATGGGAAGGTAGGGTTTCATCTTACAGAAAATCATTTTTCAGGCAAATTATCAAAAATCGTTTTCCACTTCTAACTCTAAAAAATTGAGTTACACTACCTTAGTAAATCTAATTTTTTCAGACTTTATTCTTTCTTGTGTTAAATATTAGACATGAAGAACGATGGGAGGCTGTGTGTGTGTGTGTGTGTGTGTGTGTGTGTGTGTGTGTGCGCGCGTGTGTATTGTAAAGGACATAATAAGTTTAAATAAATATTCAGGGTAAGCTAAATAAATCAATGGCATAGTATTCAATTTAAAAATTAATATTATAGATTCCTTCATAAAAGTCAATCGTATTTAGGGAGGTTTTTCTAATAGACTTTTCATTCTCCCTCCTTGCAAATGGTGGGTGCAGTTCCTCTGTATCAATACGTTAGTTTAATTAGTACTTAATATTCTACACACGTACGTGCTGACAGTAGATATATAAAAAAAATGTTGGTAAGCTTTTGTTGGGAGGACAGCCCCACCAGTGCTTGCTCGATATTAGTTTCCAGATTGGTTCGCTTCAGTTAAAATTTAAAAAAAATTGTTATATTTGATAAATATTAAAGTATACTGTCATTTTTGCTAATCAAAATTAAACTCTTATATTATGTGTTCGTTAATGAGCTGAGTCCGGAAAATAATTATTTAATATACAACCAAATCTATGAAGGAATAAGAACATCACTGGGTATCAGGTGTTAATTTAAATAAATGGTGATGGGAGGAGGTCGGGTTTCGAATCCCTGTCGTGCATGTGTACTGAGGTCGGTTTCCTCGCTCATCCTCCACGGGTTGTGCCCCGGACGGGTAGTAAGATGAAGTTCTAATTACTAATAAGATTAACGTAATGGCTATTAGCAGGTAGGTAGGGGGGATTGAAATCAGGTCGAACGTATCGCTTCTGGTTACACGCTTGGCCTTCACACAAGTGCAGGTACATTTTATATCTGTCTCAGCCATGTTATTACTTATGAATTTATGTGGTTTTATATTATTTCGTCAAAATATAGCTGCGGACATTAAATTCAAGTTACTCAAATTAATATTACTTATGAATTAATGTAAGAGTTATATATATGTTCGACTAAATATAGATTAGAACATTAGATGATATTAAAAAATATCTTTTTTCTGTTGTTATAAGTGGCCCAAGGAATAAAACGGTTATTTCTAAAACAACTAAATTTTTTTCATTTTATCCTTAGGTAGCAATTTACCGTCACAACTTATAAATAAAAATGAAAGTCTGTCTGACTCTGTGTGCGTGTGTTTATATACTCTTTCCACCTTATCTTAAATAAACTTAGCTAATTTCTAAAAGCTATCTAAACAGTGAAACAGTTTTTAGGGTTTTCCCGAAACAAATGCTAGTACACATTCTACCTGGATGGAAAATCTAGTCAACTAGCATAACCCCTTCACAAATGTGGGGTGCACTCAGAAGGAATTACAACCTTTCTAACAGAAATATATCGAAGTTCGAATCCTTTTGGGCACGCCGTCTAAATGTCAGCTTCACTTAATTCTGGCGGGGGGAAATCAAATCCCTGCTGGGTAAAATGTTAGTATTTCTCCGTCCTTATCTTTTTCTTAATCATCCCTACCACACCATCATAATTAATACATAGACGTTTGACACGAAAAGAATACGTTTAACCTATATAATTATGACGTGAAAAGTTGTGAGTGTGAATCTCGCTCGGGTGAACTGGGGTTGGTTTTCTACTCTTTCTCACTCCACGTAAACACTGGGTCATTTCTACCTTACTCCTCCGGTCCATGACGGATACCTGCATTTGTGCATGTAGATGGACGATACCAAAACAACCTATTTTAGTAGACTTTTGGGGTGGTGGATAGTGGCCCCTAATTTAATATTATAAATCACCGTAAGGCTTCCGATGCCCCTGATTGTGCATAATCAGAGCTGTGTCAATGATCTCTAGTTGCTAAAAAAACTCATTACTACATAGGGGGTTGCGACATAGCGGAGACTTGTTGTGACACCGGGAAACCCCATTGCACATATGGAGTTGCGTCACCGGGAAAACCCATTACCACATAGAAGGGGGTCGTTGCTACATCATTAAAAGTGACAAACCATTACTGTCTATACTTGTCTTGTGAAGCCGCCAAAATAGCGCCAGGTACGAGTCATCGGGAAAACCCATTTCCACATAGAAGGGGAGTGTTGCGACATCACACGCAATGATGACGTCACACAGATCGAGAAGATTTGTCTTGTCGAGCCGCCATACTGCGCCAGGTATGAGTCATCAAGAAAACTCACTGTCACATAGAAGGGAGAGAGGGGGAAAGAGTCGCCAGGGTCAATGAACTCATGTACTAGCTCACTGTATAAAGGTCACGATCTATTCTTGTGTATACATGTCTTGTTGAGCCGCCAAACTGGCGTTAGGTATGAGTCATCGGGAAAACTCAGAGGGAAGTGTTGCGACATCACACGCTATGATTACGTCACACGGATCGAGGCAGCTTGTCTTGTTGAGCCACCAAACTGTCATTAGTCATCAGGTAAAACCCATTGCCACATAGTAGGGGAGAGATGCGAAATAATTCAAGGCCGTGAACTATTCCTGTCTTGTAGAGCCGCCAAACTGGCGCCACACCTCAAGGAAAACCCATTCACACATTGATGGGGAGGGTTGCGACATCCTTCATGTTAGTGAACTATTTCTGTCTTGTCGAGCCGCCAAACTGGTGCCAGTCATCAGGGAAACCCATTGCCACACACAAGTGGAGGGTTGCGACATCATTCAAGGTCACGATCTATGCATGTCTTGTCCAGCCGCCAATATGGCGCCAGTCATCAGGGAGAACCAATTGCCACATATAAAACCAGAAATAAACCTTTACGACATTGAAAGCGTACAACAGGTCGCTAACCCCATGTCATCATGGAAATAACCAGAGGGTAAATTCAAGTCAGACGGAAACATACTGACACCAGGTATGAGTCACCAGAGAAAACCCAGCGGGGGAATGTTGCGACATAACACGCAATTATTACTTCACACAGCTCGTTGCCAAAGTTCAAATTTCAAAGGTCAAAATGGGTCCATACGATATTCCAACTACTCATCTCTACGAGTAAAGCTATGCTGAGGGATATCATCTGTCCATCGTTGTTTCAATAGAATAAATAAGTTATTTTGTTTAAAGGGTAGTGTAAATTGAAGTTAAAGGGAAAAGCCCTTCTATTTAAATTGTGGCCCTGGCTGCAGAACCAAACCATTCAGTTTTTTTTACAATCAAACACTATTCTGCCATGAACAATTTTTTCTTAAAATACTTAGTAGCCACTGGTTCCACACATTCCATATTTCCTTACATCAGGTATCACAAGGGAGTGTCTTTAAAAATCAAGTTAATTTATGAGAATAAACACGCTACACATTATAAAACAATCGAAAATCTAATGCATAATGTGTTATTTAATGAATTCTCAACTTTTGCAAACCATGGACAAGTGAATACCCATAAAGTGCACTATTTGCCTACTGAGAATCTATAGTGGTTTTGAAATGTTGATCATCAAAGAACGTGGAGTGTGGTTGTGTGGAATCTTGAAATACTCATTAGTGGATCATTATGTATTGAAGTTACCTTAAATATACTAAAATACGGTGATCTCTTGACCATACTTGCAACAAGATGTTTCATTAGAACGGAGATAGAAAATGGGCTAGTCGCATAACGGCTGCCTAGCTGAAAATACATTCATAGCCGTAAATGTTTGAGTATTAACTACTTTTGTGAACTCTTGATCAGAAGAGTGAATAATATTCATTTTATGGCCTACTCATTCACATCTAAAGTTTCATTATACTTTTTTTTTCTGTGGGGCGCTGTTAAATAAGCCATTTATAATATTCTCACAATGACAGAAAATTTAAAAAAAACATTATAAGTGCATGAGCTACTACTAGTCAATAAACTATAGTAATTATAAAGGAATCATTCTCTCAAAAATATTTTGACTTTGGTGGCCATCACATTGGATATTTAATAGAATTAATTTTCTTTTCTAATCTCTTTATAATATTTATTTTCACGCTGTTTTCATTCGCACTTGATTTAGGTCATCTAAAGCCTAAGTTTTCACGCATTGTTGAATCGGGGATGATGTCAGATACAACAGTGTACCACAATTTTTTTTGTCCAGTTTAATAATAACACCAATGTTCTTGACATAAAGAATGTGACCCTTAATTTTCTTAAACTATTTATATTATTGAACACTTGAAAACAATGTATCTTCTTTCTTAGACATTTTTCGTATAATCAAAATCAACATAGATATTTTAAGAGGTAGAATTGAATTGAATTGAACAACTTGTATATTCATTCAAGTTTTAATGTTTAGTCGGTATTAAGATTATCTTATATATGCCAATAATATTAGATTTCATCAGGGCTTCCCAACCTTTATTCCTTTACGTACCCCTTAGCAGCCCGTTTCCATAAATTGTGCCCTTAGTTTTAGCAAAATGTTTAATTACTACAGTAGTAGTTATTTCTAATTTATTTGTTGCAACTGAAAATAAATGGTCTAATAATGGGATTAAAAAAACAATGTACTAATAAGGTGATATATATTTTTATATTCAGAAAGAAAAAGTTACAATAAAAACTAACACATTTAATTAATTTATTAATTTACTAATGATGATAAAACTATTTTATGTTTGGAATTGAAATCATGTTCTCAAGGTCAAAATAGAAGAAACCCTGAACAGCCCCTCGCCATATAATTGAGTTAATTTTATAACTTTTGCCTGATCTTTGGTTTTACACTGCTAGCAAATATAGACAAGCTCTTTCCGCCACTATTCGAATATTTTCGCGTAACCCCAAACTTCCTGGCACGTACCCTACTTTAGAAACCAATGGATTACATAGTAACATAATAAGACTAAGGCCCAATTTTACAATGTCATGTTATTCTATTCGTTAGGGCTTAACATGAGGTTAAGGGATAACGACCACTACTTTTGATTTTACAATGTTTGATTAGCGCTAATGTTCACGTAAATGTGCTCGTAAAGTTAACGCGAGGTCTACCTTCCGGTTAGCAAACATAACGTCCACATTAACAACGTTAAACACTCCGCCATATTGTTTTCAAGGCAATTGTTGTTATTATTAAAGTGAGGTTACTTTTATTTATATTATGAAATGGCTGATTTATTGTATGATTATGACTACTTTGATTAATTAATTCAATCAGCAACATTTCCTCTTCTTTGCTAAAATTTA
>CABFOV010000375.1:49425-68233 GCA_902141375.1 Timema poppense
AGGTCAAAGAGAAAAGGATTTAATTTTTTAAACATAATTAGTCAATCTAAAATTTTTCTGGATAACCACAATATCATTCAGGGGTCAACCACGTTCAGTACCTCCGTGAGAGGGAGGGTAAGGGGGAGCTCTAATGAATACATGGCATTACATGTTGGGAGGCTGGGTACATCATAGTGTTACGTAACACATATTGTACTAAAACCATAAAGATGAAAATAATAGGTTATTATTATTCTCTCTCAGCACATTATAATATCCGTTCAGGCTGCACACACATATGATAACTAGCCTACTCTAATAGGGAAGTGACGTGGGAGGAAGCATTTTAGGGGTAGTCTATCCTCATTTTCGTGGAAGGATAGTGCAAAACTATTTGCTAAAAACCTCTCTCAGTAGGCTTTCACACAACCGGGACTCGAACCACGATCCCTACGTCATCAGCAGGCCAGTCTAACACGAGATTGACGCCTTATACTGCTCGACCACTGAATCGGATTATCACAGTAAGGAATTAGCGGCCGGGTAACTGGGTGATTTTCTGTTTTATAATTATGTTAGTTTGTAAGTCACTGACAGATGTAAAGTGAGCAACTTTAAACCGCCGCGCTTCGGCAAAACGTAGGTTACGAAACATAAGGTAAGACGGGGTTTAAATGCTCATTCTATATAATATAAATACAGCTATGTAGAATAAATTAAATACAATTGTCAGTAAATTTGAGCTTTTAGTGTCAACAATTCTAGAACAGAAAATCACCCAGTCACCCGGCCGCTAATTCCTTACTGTGATAATCCGTAAATGTATTTCTAAACCAAACAAATTTTAAATCAATTTTCCATAATTTTCTTATTGATTCGTGTATCAACACAATATCCAACCACGATTTTGAATCATGTGTAATTATATCTAAAAAATATTTCTGTTTTATCCTACAATTAATTTTAAGAAATACCAAAAAACTATACAAATATAAAACTAAAAAAAAATAAAATTGTAGTATCCAAAACTCCATTTTCGTGTATAATTCATCATTCATTTGACAGTTTGTGACAATGTAATTGGCCTTCTTCCCGGCCCATTGAAGTCTCTGGGATAGAATGAAGGTCCCAACACAGGAAGCCCGACCCAGCCTTGTTTTATTCTGCTCATGCGCGGTAGCCCAGGAATTTGTCGGCATCTCAAACAAGAACTGAAGTTTTTCTCCCCTTGCAGGCTAGAGGGATTAATAACTTTCTGTCACTGGAAGGGCGCAGTAATATGGCCACTCTATCACTAGGTAACATTTTCTAGTCCCTGTCTGCTAACATTTCAAATGAACAAGGGTTGGCCATGGATGGTCCAAAACCTTCAATCTTAATAAGGAAGTTTACTTAAAAGGCTGCCACCTTGATAAGCGAGAAAGTATCAATCGCTATTAGGCCACACAGTTTAAAATAAAATGGTCTGTGTCGTTTTCTGGCACGAATTTTCTATTTTGACTGGTCTTATACTCCCTTTCGCCCTTCACCTATATTCCCCCTTTGCTATGTCAATAAGAAAGAGGGTAAATTAAATTAAGAAACCTTTTATCTCAAGGGAAAGAAAAAAGCTCTCTGCTAGTTCTCAAATATCTCAAAATTTTCTGTTGTGAGCCTGTCAAAAAATTACTGTATTTGCAAGAGGAAGGTTGAATCTAGAGCACTTTTTCATCAAACATAATCTCATAGCTCCGCAAATATGCTTAAAAAGAAGTGTAAATGAGCTAATGTCATATTTTCCCATATTTGTTTCTTTTGATAAAACTCAAAATATAGGGTTGTTAAGGAAAAAGAACCCTGTTGGAATCTTTTTACTTTATTTTGGTATTAACCATATTTTGAAATAACGTATCGTAGAAATAAATATCACACTATAGCTGAATTTCTCCGCTGTAATCACTCACTTAACGAGGGGGCTCCCTTATCTGTCAAAATAAAAGTAATACACAGGGATTTTGATCCATCTGAACGCAAGCCTTACACCTTGTACTTTGTTTTTACTTTTGCACCGAGTCTTACAACTCGACTCAACTATCCAAATAAAGGTGGGAGTGTAAGAAACATGAGTTAAAGTCAGTATTTACAGTTTTTATAGCAAAACCTTTTTGGTCAAAAGAAATCAAATACTCTTCCAGTAGAAATATAATGTTTAATTTTATTAATAATAATAATATTTAGCACCGCGTCTTACTACCCGTTTTAATTTTATTAATATAGTGATATCAACCGTTGCTGAATATTTGTCGTGAGCATGGCACGAAACTCTTTAAATATATTCAAGAACTGTTGACATCACCATGTTAAGAAAATTAAACTCAATGTTTATATAGGAAGAATATTTTATTTATTTTGGCCAAAATCTGTTTGACTACGAATATACTGACTTTTTCTCGCGTCCTTTACACTTCTAACACTAATGGGGTAGGGCAAGGAAAGTAGAACTTAGAGGATATACACTTGCATTTTAGTGGAGGGAGAGTGACAACAATAAAGGGGGAAAAAAATCAGGCCTACACCCTGCCGGGATTAAAGCCACGCCCTCCACAATACAGGTAAACCTGACTAGACGAGCCTTACGTTCAGTCCACGTGCCCACCAATGCTGGTGCTTAAATATGATGACGTGTAAATATATTTGTCTAAACAGTCGTGAAAATGACGGAAGAAAAAATATAAATAACTTTGTCACAAGTAACAAGGTAAACTATATGGACCGTAAGCTACCATATCTTTGACATTAATCTGCTCCATTACAAATACGTATGCTAAATGGGATAAAACACGCTTTTGTGACCGAATGTTCTTAGGCAGGGCTGTCCAAGACACGACACGCGAAACGGTTTTTCGTGGCCCTCCTGTGGGTTAAGGCTTTTCTTCTTTTTCCCCCACGAAAAAATAAAACTCTCGTCGCAAAACTCGAGCTCAAACCTAGCTTCCCAGGCGTGACTTCAAGTACCTTTCATTGCGTCAACGCTAGATGTCTCATTTCAATGTGCATGCTCAGCATTGAGAACATAAAATCTGACCTTCAACTGGAAATGTGCGATTTGAAATTATACTCTTTTTATACTGGCAGAATGTAAAAAGAAGAGTTTTTTTACTTATTACCAAAATTGAGGGACTTTGGGTCTAAAATGTGCTTAGTGATCAAGAGCACATATCTTTGAGAAAGCACTTTTTTTATTATTAAATTAATAAAATCCAAATACAGATGTTCATTGAATGATGAATCACTTTCACACTTATTGATAATGACAACTACAAGAATCGATATTGATATAGCTACTTTATTAAATGAAAATGAACAAAATTAAAATGAAATAATAGTTATGAATTTATAAACAATTGTATCTTATCTAATGTTTCAATAATATCTTTTATAAGCAACATGACTTTTATTTATTAAGACATTTTAAATGTGCTTGCTAAACTAAAGGTTGGACTCTCCATACGTTTTAATATCTGCACTGTATTTATAATTCTGAATGTGTCCCTCATGTTGATAATTTTTTTAAATGTGGCCCTCTGATCACCTAAAATTGCATAAAGTGCCATTATTCTGTCTGGCGATGATAAGGAGATCTGGGCTCGAATCTCGGTCACGTCTACTGAGGACATTTTTTGCTAAATAGTTTCCTACTCTCCTTCTATGCAAATGTGTGAATATTATCTCTAAAATGCTCCTTCCTGAACCCTACCCCATTAGAGTAATTATCACACATGCGTATAGCCTTAACAGGTAGTGGTGATTAAAATATAATTTAAATATAGGATAGACAGCTATCATTCCATTTCTTTGGAATTTGCTCCAACCCTATAAGGCATTAGTGTCATTGTGGTATGTTTTAAAATGTATGTATTTAGGTGTCTTATAATATACTTAGATAAAGTAAATATATTTATATTATACCAAATGGCTTAGCATTTTTAATTTTATTGGTCTGTTCACAATACAATTTTTTCTACATTATTTTAATTTATTTTGATTTTAATGTATTTTTTATTCTTACGAAGCTAAGATGTAAGACCTTGTCTTACACATAACCAGTATGCAAAATGTTATATAGTTAAAATATATTAATAATGTTAAAAAAGCAACTTAAGGAAAGAAAAAATAGAAAGACAAAGACTCTTAAACACTAAATAATCAAAACATTTCATACAAATAAACCATACTCACAAATATTATTATTTTATAAATTAATATAAATTTTATCTTATTCATACATCATTGAATAACTTAATAAATACTACAAAATGTATATAAATGTCTAAGAATACAAACAGTTAATTTTAGAAGAACATTACACATACACACATATTTAATTTTTGGCTTCATAACTACTCGAGATAAAAGCTCAAGGCTATGTCCTTATTTCAAAAATGTAGATAAGTTATTTTTTGAAGGCAGTCAAATTTCTGGTGTTACAACGAACGGAATAAATGCTTCCAGTTGTCGTAGGTAGATGTTTTTTCATGAGGTGTAACATGGATAAGAAATACACAGGGGGAGATGAGTTAAGAATTAATCGGGATAGAATGAGTTAAGAATTTGGAAGACTAAAATAAGAGAGTGAAATGAACGTCATTCTTTTAGTCGTAGACTTTCAAGCTTTTTAAAGTATAATGATATGTTCTAAGTGTCTTAGATTGTAAATTAAGGGAGAACTGGTTCTGTAAGCGTTGGAGTCAATTAGCCAGCGCCTATGTCAGGTAATTGTGTAGGCCTACACTGCCAATGCAGTCAAAATGGGTTATTACGTGCATATATATATAGACCTGAAAAGCAGCAATAAAAATTTTGAAAAGTGGTAAAAAATTTGTTCAAATATATCATAAATTTTTATATAGTTAATATCATAAAATATAATTTGTGTTTGGATCTTACAGCTTTCCCCTCATAAATATCCTTTAAGGGTTGATATTAATTACAGTAGCTTAATTTTTTTAAATTTCAGATAGGCCTAGTAGCCTTTATGTATTCCAGATTGGTTTTAGGCCAAAGATCCAAGATTTATTAAAATAAAATCAGGACTACATGTAAATGTGCTATAAATAGTTTGAATTTTGAATAGAAAAGTGACTTCTCAATCGAGCAAATATTTTTATCAAATTTAAGATATTTTAAACTTTTTCACTTTTAAATGTTGAAATTCTCGAATTAGATGTGAAATATGATTAAATTCGCGATAAAATCAGTAAACATCAAATTTCGTTAAGATTCGCAGCATAAAAAACGATAAAAAACAGATTCCAAATTTGAAGAAAGTTGTTTTAAACTTAAAACTACCCTCTTAAAGATTTTTTTAAATCGCGTTTTCACGATTGCAAAAAGTTCAGGTTTCTTTATATATGTAGTATTTTATATATTTAGTATAAACATACTATATTCAATATTAATTTCTTATTATTCAATAATTGTATTAATAATTAATAGATTGTAATTATAAATATAACATCTATATTTAATTGAGCCTACTATTAGGCCTATGTACTATATATTTTAAGTTATATATAGGGGAAGTTCAGATGGTAAACATGTTTAAGTCTTTTGATAGTGTGTATAGCAACGTAGTTTTTTTTAATGGCGAATGATGATCACATGATTTAATTTAAAAATAATGTTTCAAAACTCTGTGGCCAGGCCACATGCATGATAGATTAATTTGAAACGTCTCACATTGAATTTGAAGTGTACCGTATGTGAATAATGGTGTAATATTTGGTTATTTATATAAACGGTAAACCTTGAAGAGTAGGCCTATTTATTTTTACACTTTTTAGTTTTTTAGTAACAAAGATTACTCTTATTTGTGGGAACGTGGACAGAAACGTCATTTTAGTCTAGAATTGTTTTTCTTGTAGCAGGGAGGTCAAGGTTTGAATCCTTACCGGGTGCACTGAGGGTGGTATTTCTTAATTGGTGTATTATTCTCTTCCCGCAAATAAAGGTATAGTTCCTGTAAAACTGTACCCCTCTCATCTCTACTTCTTTAGTGTAAATTATGTGATGGTCTTGGTGGGTAATATGACTTTTTTAAATATGTTTACCCACTATTATGGTTGTTTAGAAAAACAACTAGGATATTCTCTAACATAGAAGAGAGAATTTAAATAACGAATTTAAATAAAGATCTTGGAATTGTATTTTCTAATTTCTAAGGCCTTCAAGTGAACCAAGGCTACTTTACATTTTAATAACCAATTTTATTCCAAATCTGTATGATGTTTTTGTTCGTGTAACCTTTTTAAAATCATTTGACCATAACAATTTTAACAAGTGTATAATATTATAACCTATAAATAATGATTCAATAATTTCAAATCATTACAGTTCACGAGGTATATGGACTCAAACATGGTATTTTATGCACTTCCCGTACCATTGTTAAGGTAAAGTATTTGATGTATGTGACTAAAATGTATTATAACTAGACAATAGTGTTAGGTGTAGACAGTAAAATTGTCATAATATTAATACTATTATTATTACTAATAATAGCATTTTACCATTGTTAAGGTAAAGTATATTATATATGGGGCTGAGAATTAGTACAGTTAAACATGCATATGATGTGTATAAAATAAAATAGTTATATGATAATAATTATTATTATATAACTATATTATTATTATATCAATCAATCAATCAATCAATCAATCATTGTTTATTTAGGATTTAAAAGAAAAATTACATAATTGACTTTTTGATACAATCCCGAAGTACCTGAAGGTACATCTTCAGGTTTTGCAGTTAAATACATATTTAAAAAAATATAGTAAACTTTATAATAATATTATAATAATAATATATTATTATTATTACAAACATTGGTACTTTTCCTAAATTATTTCTTACTTTTCCTCAACGTAAGTGCAGGCATTTTTTTTATAACTCCTAGCTTACTCATCCCAATCTCAGTAGCGTAAATAAAATGCGTATAACTCAAGAAGGCAGATAAACGCGGTGAAAAAACACAACACATTTAAAACTAAAATTAAACTGTATTTGTTAAGACTTTAATAAAGTATAGGTGACCTGGCGGTCTAGGGGTAAGGTGTCATACTTCTATGCTGGCGGCCGGGGTTCAATCCTCGGTCCCGGCAAAGATTTATCTGATTACCAAACCCTTCCTTCACCTCTGACAAGACATCTGGTGAATGTGGGGAATGCCAGGTCTCCACCGTGGTTCGGATTCCACGTTAAACTGTAGGTCCTCCATTTCATCTCACAATCACCCTACCATTACACATTAGCGTAAGTTCGTACAACCCGAACGGGTAGTAAGACGCGGTGCTAATAATAATAATAATAATAATATAATAAAGTATACATCTGAATTTGTGCACATTTAAATTGAGCCAGTTAGTATATTTGGCTGGAATAATGTTCCAAATATGTTTGCCCTGCTGACTTAAATAGAACGCGTGTTTTGAACCTAAACAAATCATCACCAGATGTGCTCTTGTTACGACCGTCCATCATTCTGACAGATCTAGAAGAGGATTAACAGAAACTTGCCGAGACACTTGGAGACAAACACACGTTTATGCTTTCACGTTGACGTTTCATTAACAAGAGTAATTAGTACATCATTACCCTAAGGTCTGTTACTGACGACCACTTGGGTGGTCCTCTTAAAAGATGTGTCCCCAATATAAGCTAATGTCACCACACACAACCGCTACAACATGGTGACGTTGTTTTGTTTGTATATAAATGTGCTGTGTTCGTTTAGGTAAACTAGTTTAAAACACAATATGACGGTTTAATTTTTACTATCAACACCATATTCTGAGGAAATAATTGGGGATAATGTGGATTTCGATTAAATAAATCAACAATGGATCAGACTTATGCTATTTGGCAAATATAAGAAAAAGGTGGGAATGCAAGATGACTCTCATCAATTATACATAGATTAAAAAAAACTATGATTCAGTTAAAAGGGACGAATTATATGAAATATTATTTAAGTTTTGGATACACAAGAAACATATAAAACTAATTGAGGTACTTTTTACTGATACGCGTGACAGAGTATGGGCTAAATGTCACTTATAAGATATTTTAGAAATACATATTGGGTTGAAACAAGGAACTGTTCTTTCTCCATTACTTTTTAATCTAGCCTTAGAGTATGCTATAATGTTAATGCAAGAGAACAGGGAAGACTTGACATGAAACGATACAATGCAGCTATTAGGAAAAGCAGAAGATCTAGCTTTGTTAAGTAATAGGAAGCTGTTGCAAGAAATGCAGACATTTTACTAGAGGCTAGTAAGAAAATAGGTTGAGAAGTGAATGCTGATAAGTCTAAGGACGTGTATTATCACACAGAGAACAGAGACTGGGGACGACCATTTAGAGTTTACTTCAAACAACATTGGCCTATCATATGACTGGATTAATGAGATTAAATATAATATTTAGGAAACATTTTTAACTAACAACAACAACATTAGTTTTGGAAATTAGGAAAATAATACAGTCGGTAAATGTATGCTTTTACTTAGTCAGTAGGTTGTTGACATCTCACCTGCTTTCAAAGAATGTAAAACTCAAAATAGACAAAACCGATAATTTTACCTGTTTTACTCTATGGTAGTGAAACGTGGCCTCTTAACTTAAATTACGAAAACAAATTTAGGGTGTTTGAAAACAAGATGCTTGGAAAGATTTTTGTTCTAAAATGGAATGAGACTACTGGGGAGTGGAAGAGATTACACAATGACGAGCTGCATACCCAGTACTAATAACAAGATATTGTTAGGATAATAAAGTCTCATAGATGATGGTGGGCAGGACATGTAGCGTGAATGGCAGAATTTATAACCGTGTGCAGGGTGTTAGTTCTAAAACTCAATGGGAAAAGACCATTGAGAAGACCTAGACGCGGATGGGAGGATAGCATTAGAATGGACTTGAAATATATAGGTTGTAATGAGGTGGACTGGATAGAACTAGCTCAATATATTTATAGATAGGTGGTGTACTTTTGTAAGTGTGGCTATGAGCTTTCGAGTACCTAATGCCATAGAGTAATTAAGTAATAGTAGTATTTGTGTGAGAAAAATGTATAATTTGTGATTAAAGATAACGGAAGACTAGCTATATTTAATATACAATTTAGAAAATTGGTCGGTGTTAGTAGTATCAATATTAAAAAAGTAGCAAACTCCAAATCCATATTGGTTCTCACTGCCTGTAATGTACAGTACACTTCGTCTACCCTAAAAGGTATTAGTCTTACCTTGATGGACTACACTATGGCCCTATTTTATAAGCTATACCACAGTGGAATAATGTAAGGTAAGCTTTCAACACTACAGGATAGACGAAAAGACATCGTTTCTTGAATTACGAAGTATTGTATAGTCAATGCATGAAAAAATCCCTCAAATTTTAACTGGCTTAAAGGTTTATTATAATAAAAACTCATCATAACTTAACCTTTATGTGTTTGGCGTGTTAGGGGCTGTGGTAAACTATAATAGGTTAGCTTTTAATATTTAATGTCAAAACTGTATAATATGATTCAGTATAACACGTAGGCCTAATTAAATGTTTTTTTATATTCTTTGAGTTGCTCCCATTGTGTTACACGAATATATCTGTTTCAGGCATTATTGAACTATGCAACCAAACCTCATGTTGATAGATATGTTGTCTTAATGCGTGCACTAGTAATTGAATGCTGTGAAAATTAATGTTTACTAATTATTTTTCTCTGACACATATATGTATGCTTCTGGCATGAAGAAACTTAAAAAAAAATATAAACTTATTTTTATGGTCATCATTATTTTAATTTTACTATACTACTAGTATAATTTTATAGGTATTGATAATATTTATCAAACGGACAGTTGCAGCTATATAAATGTACTCATAGTTTTAGTAACTTTTGAAACTCTAAAAAACAAAAAAAATCATATCCGAGTTTCACTGTATTTGAAGTTTTTTTGTAATTTTTATTAGATATTTTGTTAGAAAATCTTAATCGTAAAAGCATGCATTCACTTAATCAAACTGTCAGAAGTCAATAGCATGTTTGTATTTTTATTTATAGCCTGTTACAGCGTATATTGAAACAGGAGAACTGAAGAGTTGACTTTAGTCCAGGTTTCATTTCCATCAATCTAGCTTTGCCTTTCTTCGCAAGGAGTTCCCTAGAACTACTTAAGTTACTGTTACACTAACCACGATCATTCGTGTATGTTGAGTGTTTCTAAGAATTCAGTTTCAGGTACGGAGTTGAGAGGAGTTTCGATCAAAAGATGTACACTCCGTTTACCCTGAAATGTAGAAGTTTTACCTTGACAGATTACACTAAGACCCTATCTTATAGCCTATGTATAGTAGAATAATGCAAGGTAAGAATGTTACTTTACAATATAGAAGAAAGGCACCAATTTTAGATTGTTACGTATCTATGAATCCACAAAGAGAGAGAGAGAGAGAGAGAGAGAGAAAGTTAAAATACTGAGAATTGAGCATGGCTTCTAAACCATCTAAAAATATTAAACTCTTAATATTGGGAATCTAATCTCCGATTACTCATTTAAGATGATGCTTTGCATACTTTATTATACTTATCCATAGTCCATTTAGGCAGGGAGCGTCAAGGAGATTGAAATTAAATTAAAGTGAGCGTTACGTAGCAAAATGACTGACATCCTGTTAAATCTTGCATTAGTTGAGGAAATCACAAATAGGTTTTGTAATTTGAGAGGCTTATCCAACAACGTTGATGACACAGTCTGGATCAAGATCAGAACACACTCCTCTCCGTGATACATAGCAAACGACAAGCGCGGATTCGATGGACAGGGGGAGGGGGTGGGTGTTAAAGGTCAGTTGACCCCCCTTGTGAAAGATAGAAAATTATTATAAAAAACAAAACGAAAGTTCACATTTTAAAAAGAAAATATAACACAGATACATTATACACTTTTTTTTATCTGTTTATGCGCAGACACCTCTTAAGCCGGGTCCACACGTGCGTTATTCGTCCACGTTTAATCCACGTTCGATATGACTCACGCAAGTGTGGAAAAAATATTCGTTTTAATGTACGAATATTTGTCATGCATATCGAGTAATGAACATTGCAACGCATAGAGATGGTAGACTACCACACATCAAAGAAGACTAATAATCACTTGATAGTAGTTCATCCACGAATACCGAATATAGAGTATATGTGTGAACATCAGGAGCGGTGGAACTGTGGGGGACTCTGACCTCCTGGAAATAATTTGCCCCTCCCTGGAATAAATTCTCTTCATGGACATATTTCAAATACTCTGATATTATCGAATATGACCCTGAAAGATGGCCTTAAATACAATTCCAAATGATTTCTATATGCATGTTATTGCCAACAATTCTCCGGATAAGACCACTTCAAATAACTACTAAACTAAAGGCATCTAACTGGAACAAAAAATCCAGGGGAAGGAAGTTCTAAATAGCTTCCAAGGTCATCCAAACTCAAAAAAATTTTAGTGGAGGACAACTCCAAATAGCTTCTAGATGCATGTCCTTTTGAAGAATTTTCAGGCGAGGACCACCTCAAATAGCCTAGTTTCTGAAATAATCACATTTTAAAAATTTTGTCGGTGGAAGACCACTTCAAAGAACATCTCCCAAAGGTAGCTACCTATCGTAAAAATATTAGGTGAGGAGCACTCTAAATAGCTTTTAGGGGCATCCAAATTTCAAAAATTTCTGGTTGAGGAACATTTTAAATGGCTTATAAAATAATATAATTTAAAAAAAATCAAGGCGAAAAATTACTTCTTCATAGCTTCTAGAATTAAACATTTTTCAAAAAATTGTTGATGGAAGGTCACTCCAAATGGTTTATAAAAACTATCTGAGTTTAAAAAATTTGAGAGGATGACCACGGTTTAAAACATACATAAGATTAAATATGAATGAGAAATAACTAAGCGGCCTTAAACAGAAATGTAACATTGAAAGTTACTTTGTTATTTATAACTATGATCCCCCTATGAAAATGATTTGGATCCACGCCTGGCAAACGAGCACAGTATTCAAGGCATCAAATGGTATTTCGATGACAGAACCAAGCAAAGCAGATACAAATAAATATAGCGAAAAAGGCTCAAGGTATCTGACAACTTCACTCTGAAGAAACGTCCATAATACATGTCTCTCCTGTAGACATCCCATGATGGATAGCTTACATTATAATTAGCAGTTTCTAAAATGTGGATAATTTAAAATCATTTGAAAAGAGTCTATTGTGAGAGTTGATTGTCGTGTAGAGATTTATGATGATAAAGATTTATTACATGATACAATTTTAGTAGAACAATTAAATTTGAGTCTTGGGGAAGGTTAGAATATTGTATCCATCATCTTACTTGTATTATATTTGATAACAAGTTTGTGAAAAACGCTGAAACTATGGGCCACACGTTTTATTCGTTAAAAACAATGACAAGTTTGTATTTGTTTGCAAAAGATTTAGAAGATTGACAAGGTTTTTGGTGGTGAAACGAGAGGGAGTAAGAGGTCTGAAAGGTTTGTGTTAGGTTTGACCTCAAGAGTTGTTTTCAAATCGTAGCACTTAAGCAAGTATATTAAAGAAATTAGTCCTGACTCCAAGAACATAACTTGAAGAGCAGTTCTAATCCTTGAGATTAATTTGAGTGTAATAGGTCTACGCCAATGGATGGAGGTCTTGATTCAGAAATTTCTCTTACGAATGGCATAAGCTGTGGCAGTGGAGCACCCAAGGAAGAGGGAAAGCAAATAGGAAAGTTGCCTCCATTCACCCGATACCTCAAATCAATTTTCAAAAATTTACCAGTATAATACCATTCCAAATAGCTTCAGGAGGCAACCAATTTTTTTTTAAATGTGTGGGAAGGTACAATTCCAAATAGTTTGTAGATGCATTAACTTTCAATATTTGGACAGATTAGGAACATACCAAATGTATTCTAGGGGCATATGACTTTCAAAAAATCTTCAGGCAAAGACCATTCCAAATAACCTCTAGAGATTCCATTTTTCAAAATAATTTCAGGGAGTACAACTCTAAATATTTTCCATAGGAAACTGAATTTTAAAATATTTCTGGACAAGAATTACTCTCAAAAGCTTCTAGAATCATATGGATTTTCAAAATTTTCTAAGTGAAGAATTCTCCAAATAGCTTCTAGGTGGATACATTTCTCGCAAAAATTTTCCCTTGAATGATTCTTGGACTTCCCTTTGAGTTGTAGGGCAAAATTCTCAACTTTTCTTACTGCCCCCTCATCCCTAAACAAATAGGGTTCCACCATCACTGATTCTTCTCTTAGAGTAAAACATTAACCTGTTCCGATTTGTGGGGAAAATATTATTTTAAGCCTACCATTACACAGGTTAAAAGTATCCCAAAAGTTAAAAATTGGAATAACTACTAGAAAAATATCTTTGATGCATTGTATATGAGCTAAGGTCACTTAAATGATTGAAATCGCTGCCCATAGCTACAATAAAAATAATAAGTATTTAATAATCATACACATTCTTTGCCTTCAGTGTTTATGGAGCTGTATCCCCTAAGCCCTCCTTCTTCACCGAAATTTAATTCTGGACACAGCCTTGTTTACCCTCCTTACCACGACAAAATCTGGGTAATCCACTGAGTTGTGGTGAAACTGAGATGTGAAAAGTATCTAGAATAGATCTTACAACTAGATTGCGTGGTTACATATTTGGTTGTGGTAAGATAACATGCCCGATACATTAAGCAGAATTTTTAGCAAATTAGATATGAGAGAACAATAATGGGAGATGGAACTCATTCTTTAATTTGAGCTATATGGGTTGCCAAATTTACCTGTGGACGTTAGAATATATATTAATATATAATAAGTAAGAACCCACGCGCAAAGCTTGAATTATGTTTGTCAACTTCTGCAAGTAAATAACCAGATTTTTCTAGGCCTAAGCCAGGCAAGCCACTAAAACTACTACTCTCTTGACAGCGAAAGTGTGTCATGACTCATGAGACCCAAGTAGAAAAAAGACCAATATACATTTGGTTTTAATTAAGAAGGTGTGGAACCACATTTAATGTTCAAAACTATACCAAGGCAAAAACTAATAAAATAAATAGGTATCTTAATGATTCATAAAATAAAGCAATGCAAACTATTGACTTAAGGGTGATAATACATGTTAGATATAGATGAGTTGCAGACGTTTAGAAATCCCATATTATTTAAAAAGTTGTTTGATAGTTTTTACTATCGTTTTTATCAAAATTTAGGAGAAAATTATCGGTAGTTTTCTGTACCAATTAAAAAATTTAAACTTTGAATTTAAATTTTAAAAACAAATCCAACGATACTTTCAACAACATTTAGGCCCGATGAAATTTTAGCAAAAAATTAGAAATCCAAATCTAGCCATCCTTTATCAAATAAGGTCATGTTTTGATAGGTTTACAACAGAACATTATAAGATAAAGTTTTATGTGGTTCGTGTAAATTATTAGAAACGTGTTGACTCAAAATTAAAGAAAATTCATTATTTTGAGTATGTGTTCCTTATATACATTTTATCTAATCAATAGATCAAGTAATCACTAATGGCAGCAGCCAATTGGACGGTATACCTCGCTTGCGAGCTCACACCATATAGTTTATAAATGTAGTAAATTTTAAACAAGAATAATTTATTCGTGAGTTTTAAAAGTATTTTAAAAACCATTTTTATGAATAGCATAACTTTATTCTTAACAAAGCTCTAACAAATTATTCATAAAAGCAATTCATGACATTGATGCTCCATAATTAGCCTCATATTTGGTAAAGTTCCTGTAATTGATACAAATCTATTAACTATTATTTATGAAATTTAACATTTGAGGAATTTAGAAACGTGCATTATTTTAAGAGTTGTATCAATTTTATTAAATTGAGTAACATATTTCGGAAAGAAAATTTAACATTTACACGAAATCGATATTATCCTTTTTCTTAGTGTCGAGATATTTTCGACACATAAACCAAACATACTTATCGCATACATGACTTAATCCTAACACTTTAAATTAAGAAAGTAAGTAAATATGTACTGTAATGTAGAACATAATTAATTTTAAATTGATCTTTTGATATAAATTTGCAAATTTATTTTAGTTATTATATTTGCAAAGTTTTTTATAAACTATTCCTCTAATCTGAGCTACTTAAAGATTAGTATGATTTTTTAAATTTAAGAACAAATATAGCTTAGTTTTCTTTGTAATACACACTTTTACCAACCATTACAATACCTAATCATTCTAACAGGTTAGTTTACCAAGATCTTATGTTCAATTCAATTCATATTTTGTATTATTGGTGTAAGTCTTAAAACCACTTGGTTCATTTGAATATTTTACTGAGCTGCAGTTTTAAATAACCATGAAGGTAAGTAAATTACAATTATACACAAACTTTTAAATTATTTATTTAATTTTAATAAGAACAGTAACATAAAAATTGATACTAGTGTAAATATAGAGACTATTGATTTAAAGCTAAGCTTGTTTGAAATTATACAAATATTAAACACTGTATACAATCAGAATTCCCGTGAAATTTCAATTTGTCTTTGAAACGTTTTGGCAAGTGAAGAAATGCCGTGTCGAGGGAAGTTGGATGCCTTGACATCGTTTCACGGGCTGCTGCATCACTTAGCGTCCCAACTAAATAATCCGTGACAACTTCAAAACCATATTTACTCATCCCTGTCAAGATAGGGACTGAATGTTTTTTTAATATATAGTCTAATTATCCATGTAGGATAACTATTTACTGCAGTTGTGCCAAGTGATGAGAAGCTATGTATATTTTTAAATGAGATTAATAGCGATTGGAAATTAGTCGTATTTGATTACACAGAGCCAAATAAACTATATTGGAATACTAAAACGCAACTATTTCTGCGAAATTTTTAATATATTATTGACTAGCATTTTCCCACGGCTTCACTCACATTAAACAATACATCAACACATTTGACAACTTTAAATTCTAAAAAAAAGAATGAAACTCAATCGATATCAGTGTTTTATGTGCGTACGAAGGTTCGTTCTCCCTCGATTATGTTTCCTATATCTACTTTATTTATCCTTTTATTTGTAACATACATGGCATGTTTGAAATATATTTTTGTCTTGCTTTTTATAAAATAAAATATGGTCACCTTAGCCATATTGATACACGACACACACTAGATATTATAAAAATAGAGGGTGAAGGAGATGAATTAAAGTAATTGTACCTACATTATATTTGATATAGTATGAATGGAACCTAATAGAAAATAACTTTTTTTTTTTGCAATTCAAAGTATGCATATAAATTAAATTAAATTAAAATATATTCAAGAACAAACATTTCCCAGCAAGATATACGACAAATAATCGAATTTAAAGACTGTGTATACCACCACGAGGATATTTATTCAAGACAGTCCACCTCATTACACCTCATCCCTATCTTGAGCAAGATCTATCCAGTCTCCCTTATTACACCCTATCTCGAGCTAGTTCTATCCAGTCCCCCTCATTACACACTATCCCTATCTTGAAATAGTTCAAGACAGTCCACCTCAATACACCCCATCACTATCTTGAGCAAGATCTATCCAATCCCCCTTATTACACCCTATCTCTAGTTAGTTATATCCAGTCTCCCTTATTACACCCTTTCTCGAGCTAGTTATATACAGTCTCCCTCATTACACACTATCCCTATATTGAGCTAGTTCAAGACAGTCCACCTCATTACACCCTATCCCTATCATGTTCACTCCATCTCATTACACCCTATTTATTTAAGTTCCATTTTAATGTTATCCTCACATCTGCGTCTAGTTGTTCTCAATGGTCTCTTCCCATTGAGTTTGCCAGCCAATACCCTGAACACGGTTCTAGATACTGCCACCCACGCTGCATGTTCTTCCCACCTACGAGATTTAATTATCCTAGCAGTGTCTTGAGAAGCGTACGGAGCATGTAACTCATCATTATGTAACCCCCTTCACTCTACAGTATTTTAATTGCTTTTGGACCAAACATCTTCCTAAGCACCTTGATTTAGAATATCCTTAATTTCTTCTCGTCGTTTAAGGTAAGAGACTAAATCTCACAACCATAGAGAGCATGCTGTAAAATTGTTTTGCTTATTCAGAGCCTTACATTCCTTGAAAGAAGGTGAGGTGACAACAAATTACTGACCGAGTAATAGCATGTATTTCCCGACTGTAGTTTTTCCCTAATTTCCACAGTAGTATATTTATTGCTATATAAAATTGTTCCTTAATATTTAAACTTACTAACCATGCCAAATTATATGTTTCTGGCAGTAATCTCTAATAATAAATTTATAAGTGTAATTAATAGTTTATTGATTTCAATGTTATAGGTGGTAAAATACATCGGCAAAATATGTATTAAATAAATCAATAAAAGAACTACGGTGTACACTTTAGAAATATTATAAGATTAATTTAACAAGATTAGGCTTATTTGAAAGGTACCCTTCGTCAACCCTGTAAGAGAATTAAGCTTAACTTGCATTATACCACTGTGATATAGTTTATAAGATAGGAACATCTGTAATAGGTCAAAATTAGATTGTCACCTTTCAGGGTAAATGAAATGTACAGTACATTGTCTACCAATTTATAGATGTTGTGAATTTATCCATCATTAAAAGTTTATGGAAAGTTGACAAACAAATGGAAAGCGATGAACGTATTCAACTGTTACTTTGTTACTTATAGGAAATAAAAATGACTTTATGCTTGATTGATCAAGCTGAAACTAACTACCCCCTTCCAAACCTTTCTCAATACATTGGTTTGGTTGAATTTTACTCTAAGTAGTGGATCTAGTGAGCTCCTTAACTGTATGCTCAAAATTTTTTCATCCCCATCTCACTCTACATAAATATAATTATAAAAGTTCGTCCCTGTCCTGAATGAAGAGTGGTCTTAGCCAGAACAGGTAGTAGAACCCAGCAAATTGCGCGTTACAAGTTTTCTCTGGAAAGCCAAAGGGGAAAGAAAATTTTGATGAAGTGTGTTAGTGTGATCCCAATGGTCCATGGGTCATTAGTATTTTGGGGCTGGCAGACTAATCCAACAGGAGTTTGACAAAAATATATCCTAGACAGAACAACTTGGTGGGCACAGAGAGTTATCACTTAAATTTATACAGTAGTAGTTTTCATGAAATCGTACACAAACAGAAAACTGTTTTACTGCATAAACGTTAAGCTTCCTCTATTCATTGAAGTAATTCTATGATCTACCACAGAAAAATAGTTGAGAAGTTATATACAAACACAAATGATTAAGAGATATCGTCAACGTGGTTTAATACATCAAGAAATATGCTAAGCTCTTATTCACGGCCGATTCACGATTGTGTTCGAGCAAGAAATCCATTTATTGAATACAAGATGTAATGGATGTCAACACTTCGTAATACCCAAACCCTAAGGAGTGGTTTTTGCAATGTCGTCTGTCCTTTACTCGGCCTTAAACTGAAACCCTTTTAGTGATCGTTCTACAACTTGGTATTTAAGGTTTTCATAGGGTTCCCCAGTAGGTTTTCTTTTAAACTATCTATATAACCCTTGAAATTGAGGGTAATTTTATTAAGGACTAAAAAAAGATAGAATCTTTTATCTTAAAATTGGCTTTATAAAGTTTTTGATTAAAATGTATATCCAGGCACTGTTTAAAATTACAAACAAAATTG
>CABFOV010000375.1:68289-102496 GCA_902141375.1 Timema poppense
TCGTTTTCCCAGGAAAATGACTTGAGGGGTACTGTACCAAAATATTGTAAACTGATACTTCTAATTATTATCATATTTCCACAATTATTTGGAATGTTAAATAACTCATCATTACAATAAAAACATTTTGTTTGAAAGAATATTTTATAAATACAATATTTGTAAATCAATGTGCAATTTTTTTTAACTAGAACGTTTGGAAATGGGTAGTTGAAAATGTACAGAAAAAAAAAAAAAAGTTTCTATAACAGTGTTTATGATAATTTCATGTCTGCTCTTTGGTAAAATGTGATTTTATTTATATCTTATTCTGTTTCTATAAGAATGTATATTATTTCATTTAACTTATCGTATGATTAAATTTAGGTGGACATTGCTTTGTATATGGATTCAGTCGTTTTGTGCACACAGTTGATTGCTTTACACAGGCAATAGGCACTGTTTGGTTTCAAATTTTTAATTTATTTGAATTTATTGATTGTCCTTATTGTTGTTTATTATTTTTCCTTTTCTATTTTCAACTTTTGTAAATAGTATTTCCCTTCATGAGACATGGACGGTACCATTCCAGTTTCCAAGTTATAAGAAAACAGCTCCATTTTTAGGTAAAGGAACACACAAATTGGTGCTTTGTAGCATACAATTTATTTTAAAAATGTCAAATGATTTCATTGGTATAATATACAAATAAGACTTGACGTTACCTCACAGTGACGCAGCGGCTGATTGAAGCTATATTACCTACTTAACCTATGCGCTATATTTGGGGTGATACAGGCTCTTAAGATGGCCTAGAGTGCATAGGTACATATTATGTTGATTTGAATGAGTATCATCACCAGAAGGTGGAGGATTATCTTAAACCATCTCATATAAAATAATGTGGTATCGAATGAATATTATTACCAAGAGCTAGCTTAAACTGACCTTTAGAGCAATATTATTGTGTATAATGATTATCTTCAATCCTCGGTCCCAGCACAGAGTTATCTGATTACCAAACCCTTCCTTCACCTCTGACAAGACATCTTGTGAATGTGGGGAATGCCAGGCCTCCACCGTGGTTCAGATTCCACGTTAAGCTGTAGGTCCTCCATTTCATTTCACAATCACCCTACCATTGCACATTAGCGTAAGTGCGTATAACCCGAACGGGTAGTAAGACGTGGTGCTAATAATAATAATATAATGATTATCATCTAATTAGTGTTATAGATAGATTAAACTGACCTTTAGATAATTAGTATTTTGTGTAATTACTAACATAAATTTAGTATTAGGAATAGCTTGAAAGGAATCTTATAACAATATTATTATGTGTAGTTATTATAATAAATTAGAATTAGGGATAGCTTAAATTGAGTCTTAGAGCAATAATATTGTGTGTAATAACTAGCATCATATTAGTACTAGGTGTAGCTTGAACTGAGTCTTAGAGCAATAATATTGTGTGTAATAACTAGCATCATATTAGTACTAGGTGTAGCTTGAACTGAAAGTTAGAGCAATAATATATGTGTGTAATAACTAGCATCATATTAGTACTAGGTGTAGCTTGAACTGAAAGTTAGAGCAATACTATTGTGTGTAAGGATTAGCATGAAGTTAATAATAGGGGTAGCATATTCTTAAAATTTAAAAATAACACCTTTATACGAGAATCGGTAGCTTAAACTCATCCTTAAAGTTGTAATTCAGTAATATAATGATTTATAACTATGCATTATCAGTTGCAGTGATGGATTAAAATGTCTCGCAGATGACTCATAATTGATATTGCTTATCATGACTTGTAACCTTAATCAGTAGATATGCGGGATAAGGTGTCTAGCTCGTCTGGTTTGGTTTGTCAATAGCTAGGAGGTGTGACTTCAAATCTCAGCTGGGCTTATGGAGGGTGTTTTTTCCAAGATGGCTTTCGAGCTCTCTCTCTCTACGCAAATGCCTATACATTTAAAAAAAATCATACCTTCCTCATCCCTACACTAGTGTAATGATAGCTGCTGCACATTAAAGGAATCTCTAGCAGTCAAAAGGTTATTTGGGCTTATCTTTAGAGCTCTATTTATTTTTTTATCACCATGTCTTGCTGCCTATTAATGTCATAAGCATGTATGATAACTACTCTAATAGGGTTGGGATGAGGTAGGAAGCATTTTAGAGGTAATTTAACCACTTTTGCGTTTATGTAGAGTGGAAAACAATTTAATAAAAACTATCCTCAGTAGATCTGACCAGGATTTGAACTCTGATTTCCCCGTCATCAGCAGGCCAGTCTTACACAAATGTGACGCCTTTTACCATTTGGCCACTGAAGCGGTGGCTGTACTGTAATATTTATTGTTAAGCAACACATGTACAGTACATGTAAGTGCAATTTTTTAGTTTAAAATAACATTCAGAGAATCCAAACTGGAATGATTAAGACCATTGAACTCAAAGTATTATAAAAATATATTTTATCTTTTAAGTTTGTATTTATTTGTGGTATTAAACATTCAATTTCTGAAGAGACTGATTTATTCAGTATATCTCCTTTAGCCATACATTTTTCAGAATGACTATTATTAGACTATTATTGTACTAAGATGGAATAAAAACCTTAATCGGAAATCTACTCGACAAACTACTACAGTAACTAGACAGAATGTTAATCAGTTTCTCCAAAACTTTCGACAATGCCAATGAAAATGAATCAATATTCTCAACAATTAGCAAAAAATATTATGTAATACTTTCAAGATGGATGTCCATTTAGACTAATATATAAAAGCTATAATATAGAAGGATTAATGCAAGAGAGTAGGGAATAGTTGATATATATATTGTACTGTTTAATGTCACCAGCGTGCCCTATTTATATATAACGCTGGTGATTTAGCTTTGTTAGGTAATAGTAAGGAAACTGCTGCAAGAAATGCTGAAAATTTATCATAGGCTAGTAAGGCAATAGGTTTAGAAGAAAACGATGAAAAGACTAAGTTTATTATCACAAAGAGAACACAGATTGAGGACGATAATTTAGATATTACAGCAAACAACATATTATTTGATAGGATTAATGAATCCAAATATTTAGGAACAATTTTAACTAGCGATAATATTAGAAGGGAAATTAAGAAAATAGTACAGTCGGGAAATGCTTTCTATTACTCGGACTGTAAGCTGTTGGCATCTCGCCTGCTGTCAAGAAATGTAAAACTCAGAACTCAGAATATACAAAGCCGTAATTCTACCGGTTGTTATCTATGGGTGCGAAACGTGTCTTCTTACCTTAAATGACGAAAATAAATTTAGGGTTTTTGAAAACAAGGTGATTAGGAAAATATTATGTCCAAAAATGGATGAAGATAGTGGGGAGTGGATTAGTCTAAATAATGATGAGATGCATACCCTGTACTCATCATCAAACATTGTTAAGGTAATAAAATTACGCAGGTTATGTTGGGCAGGTCATGAGGCGTGAATGGTACTATCTAGAACCACGTTCAAGGTATTGAATGGGAAAAGACCACTGGGAAGGCCCAGGCGCAAATGAGAGGATCGCCTTTGACTAGACCTGATAGAGATCGGGTGTTATGAGATAAATTGGATAGATTTAGCTCAAGATAAGAATAGGTGGCGTACTTTTGTGAGTGCGGCAATGAACTTTCGAGTTCCTAATGTCAGGGAGTAAGTAAGTATAATATAGAAGTCATGCGTATACCCAAAACTTAGATTTTGCACAGTATCTTGCCCACTTCGTAAGGTTATGAAGTATTATATATGTATGTATGTATGTATGTATGTGTATAAGCGTGTATGTATGTGTGTATGTATGTATGTATGTATGTATGTGCGTATGTATGTATATATGTATGTGTGTAGTATGTATGTATGTATGTATGTATGTATGTATGTATGTATGTATGTATGTATGTATGTATGTATGTATGTGTGTAGTATGTATGTATGTATGTATGTATGTATGTATGTGTATAAGAGTGTATGTATGTGTATATGTATGTATGTATGTATGTGCGTATGTATGTATATATGTATGTGTGTAGTATGTATGTATGTATGTATGTATGTATGTATGTATGTATGTATGTGTGTAGTATGTATGTATGTATGTATGTATGTATTTAAAAATCTTAAATAAATGAAACATATTATAGTGTACTAATTTGCAGTCGGCCTCAATGGTCTTGGGTTAAGTTAATATCCTCAGGACCCGATGCTCGTGGGTTAAAACCCAGCTGATCTCAATGGATTTTTACTGTGCGATGAAAATATTTATCACAACTTCTTTCAGATAGTGAAGTAAAACCGTTGGTCCCGTGATTATTATGGCATCTAAAATACCCCTGAATGGTATGTGAAAGTATTTTTCCAGCGAATATTTTAGGATTTTTCTGGCTCACTTGTAGAAATCCATGGGGTGGCCAGGCTGATAGCCCACTACACCTGAAATTAACCTTTCTAAAAAACTGAAATAAGTAATAACTTAAGTGCAAGGCTTTCTTTCGTAGTTAAAAGAATTATTATTCTTAATACTAATCTACATAAAAATACATCTTATTTGAACTTCAAATATCTTTCTCTTTCTCTAGTATTCTGTGCTCGGGTCCATAGCTAGCTAGAAATTATCTATTTTTAATTTTTATAAATTTAGCACACCAGATACTAGCGGCTTGATCTTAAGTGTAAAGATGAAAAGGGTAGATTGATACGAACGGTACTAGCATTATCGTGGATATTATTGCTAAACTACAATGATAAATAACATTTGGGTGCTCATCCTTCCTGAATTCAAATCCTAACCTTTCAATCAAAGATGACAATATGCTCTTCTATATTCATATTTTGGTCCTAATATTCATCGCAAACTTATTTTGCTAGCTATACCATGTTGACGTTGTACAGTACTGAATATTAGGCATACTTTAATTCAGGTATGCTAAAACTATTGGGTTATAAGTGCCTGGGGCATCCTTATCATAGTGAATGCTGAACTCTTCGTTTTATGTCTAATAAATGCATAGTTATAAATAGACTGTCCTCCAACCAAATTCCTGCTCCCGGGCTGTCTATATTCTCCTATTTTTTAGAAGAATAAAGTAAAAATAAAACAAAGTTCAGAAACAGATAGAAAAGAAAATACCTAAAACGAAGAAAGAAAGAGAGAATAAAAAACCTGACTTCATTCCAAAAGGTATTATAGGTTGTCTTTTGTGTGAGTGTTGGTTCGTCCCACAATGGCCTGATATTGCTTCTGGATAATAGTTTACATTTCACTTCCCACGGTCGTCTTCGTGACGCGATACCAAAAATGGCGGCCAACAATGAACACGATCAAAGATCTACATAATGTTCCATGACAAAAACCACGGGTAAAACACGGTTTTTGAAAAATTATCAAAACCCAAGATATTTTCAAATAAATTACAACCATAAGACAACATCGACAGTTCCCACGTATTTTTTAAACTCTATCGCCCCCTAAGAATAAATTTACAGCAATAAAAGCACTTAGAAAAATATATTAAATATTTTGTATAAATAGATTCTAGGGTACACAAACAAATAGTTTGTATACTGTGGTGCAAGCGTACATTTGCATTCTTAATCAAATTAAATTATATGGTAATATTTTGTATAGTAATTCCACTACAATACTTTGGAATAATCGTTTAAATTTAAGATTATTTCAAAAAACACATTAACAAAACATCCCACAAAAAATTATATTTCACTTGCTATAATTGATTAAGAGATAATTATTTTTTATAAATGATGGTATACTAATTTTTGTCACTCATTAAGAGAATCTATGTTCTTATTAATTTAAAGTAAAAGAAATAGTAATTAATAGAAAACTTAATTTAAACATTCACAGAAACGAATACGACCCATGTACTATATTTAAATTTAAAAAATGCATTAAGTATACCTTATATTAAAATCTAATGTTATTAATATAAGCGTTTATTTTTAATTTAAATAAGTTAGCTTTTTTTAAAAAACATAGGCCTATCACACGTTTAAATATTATGTTTACCCTATTTTGTAAAACAATTATTTCCAACATTCTAACAGCTATAAAATTTGTTGAAAAACAGAATGATCTAAAAATAGGTCGAGTCCAGTTTTTCTAGAATTGGAATCCAAGAAAACATTGAAGTACAACCACATTTACCACTTTAACACATTACCACAATACCACATTTATTCTAATGTTATTAACTAACATTCATTCTTTATTTGCTTTAGAAAACAGAAGTAGTTACTAAATGTTAATATGTTTTTGTTCAAATGGGAATCAACATTCAGCTAATGGTTTTACCATTCGTTTGGGCTGTACGCGCATGAAATATATTGCATTAATGTGTTAGGGATTAGGAAGGTTGAATTTAGAGGAAACGAATCTGCACTTGCGTGGAGAAAGAATGGAAAACATTTAGTAAAAACCACCCTCAGTACACATGACTGTGATCGTGCCCCAATATCCCCATCTTTGGCAGTCTAGTCTTTTGCGAGAGTAGCGCAATAGACCATGCAGCAACCGAAGTGGGTATGTATAATTTTAATATTAAATATATTTGTTTACACACTTAGACACTGATTTCATGAAAATATTTGAAAAAATAAAATTATTCGATTTTATGGTTGAGTGCATCTAGTGGAATTATTAAAGTATGCTAGTCAACACAGAAGAGAAGTAAATTTGATAAACTTGGAATATATTTCTATAAAACCAGTGCTTACGATTACATATAAATATATTACTTAGTATTCGATGATAATACTGTCTATGCTGAAATATAATAGTTTGGTTTTTATTCATTTCTATACTCACACACATACATTTTTCGTATTTTTTTTATATTTCTTTGTTTCATTTTGTAAAAGGTGAGAAGAATGTCGTGCATGTGTAACGTAAATAGGCAAGTGAGTCTTTTGATCAATAGGAAGCCATGAACTTTGATTGGTTTCTTTCGTTTTAAGAGTAATTAATAATAATAAAAATATATTACTTTAACTTAATTCTTTATATTAGATTACTCACAATCTTGGACGCGTTATAAGGGCAGCAGAAACCATTATTTACCATGTCAATGATTATTAATTCAGGTGATAAGTGTATGAATATTGAACTAAATAGCATCAAATTATTCTTCTTAAAGCTTTTATAGTCCATACCAAAGTTAATCTGAGGCACAGGAAAAAAATGTTCAAATGCTATTAGTGTGCTAAGAACTGTATATATGTATCCTATGTCATGTTGAAAACTACTAGTTAAAAAGAAAATATTTTGATCATCCTCATGCCACATGTACAAAGGGCTAGTTAAATAAAGATGCTCTTAGAAGGTAACGCATGTTTTTACTTAGCTACATTACTATACAATTAATATTAATCTTAGTGACGAATTTGCAAGGCATCAAACGTATAAAGGTAAATTGGTAAGGTTAATATTTTTTCCCAAATTTTCTTTCAAAATTGGATATATATTTTCTTAGTAAAACTGAATACAGGAATAACATTAAAAACAATCAATAATGTCCATACTATATTTTATTAAATTCTGATGAAACATGTTTTTTTCAAAATATTAGTTACATCTGTACACACCTGAAACGATTAAAAGTGACCTCATGTTAAAAACAAGAAAACATATTTACACTAAATGATGTGCTTGCTTAGTTTAATCAAAGTAGAATACGATTTGTTGGAGATTATTACTATAGAAAATTTTGGACACTTAATAATAGAACTGATTTATCTTAGTACGTTTGATTATATTCCAAAATATTGTGGGATTGTTTTAATACATTAGGTTTCCTATCTGGCAAACATATTAAAGGATTACTAACTTTTATTATTGTATCCATACGCATTATGATATTTTTATAGTATCAAACATTTCGTAAATGGTTCAATTTTTACCAATTTTATCTAAATTATTCTTTACCCCAAAAAGGCTAGTCCTAAAGTAGGTATATACCCGAATGTGTTATAATATGGAATTATATTTGTTCCACGTTTACTTAAACTCCAATAATGGGTTCGAAATCTATGGGAGGCAAACACACATTCTTAACATCAATACTTTACCCTGATAAAAAATATATTATAAAATTTCAAACAAAAGCAATAATTTGCATTTGTTTAAAACCTATTAATATACTATTAGATATCACATATCTTACTTTAATATACAATAATAAATAGAGAAATGTGTATAACACAAATGGTTAGTCGGACACAACGCTAAAAATTCCAGCTAAAAGATATATTCTAGATTTTCAATTTTTTTAAATGTAGAATATTATGTTCTTCATTTGTCTAATTGATCATTTTTTTATATATAACTGTTAATATTCATAATTAAAATGAAGCGTGTTGTATGAAATAACATTTATTGTTTACTTCAAGCTAAGGATTTCCGCAGGTCCATTATTTATCACCGCGTCTTACTACCAATTCGGATTACACGCTTTAAGTACTAATTACGCTAATGAATTAGGAATTGGGAAGGTTGAAGTGAGCCCACATTTGCGTGGAGGAAGAGTGGAAAACCATTTAGGAAAAACCACCCCCAGTTCACCCGACCGATATTTGAACCTCGACCTCCCCGTCCTCAGTAGTCGAGCTCAACACGACTAGCGCGTTAGCCAACTACGCCACCGGGGCGGGTCTTATTTAATGTGAATGAATTATGTCAATAAAGTGAGTAAGTGGGAAAGACTGCGCTGAGAGTATTCCAAAGCTGTAACTGGTGTTCTTTTGGATTTAGGAAGAGTGATCTATCTATAAATTGCCATTAGACTTCACAGATGGTAGATAGTTATCCGTAATTTTGCTGAGCTTTGACATAGCTGAGTAATTTGTTTTTAGAGTGAAATTCATCTAATTTCCCTCATAAATTTAATCTGTTAACAAAAACACACATTTAATAATCAAAATCTATTTTCACAGTTAAATCTACTGTTACAAAATTGACTTTTATAAGTTGTTTGGATACGGCTATACAAACATACAAACAAACGAATAAACAAATTGGGTTTTTTTTGACTCCGCTAAAATACTATAACTGCTTCAATATACAAGCAAGGTGTTCCTTGCTTCAACCTAAATAAATTAACTTAATTAACACTATTAACATCTTAAAAGTAATATGATCCATATTGATCGTTTCATTTCCATAGCATGCCTGCACACCAAAAGAGAATAGTGACAGTTCGATTTATAAGCAACACCCAGTTCGAAACCCTTGTCTCTTTTAATTACTTTCCTCCTGTTAGAACCGTGACGTCATGCTTCCGGTTACACCATTGTGTCGAGGATAAAAAAAAACTTCCCATTAAGAGGCTATCGTTGCTCGCTCGCCATGCCACCTGTTGCAGAAATTGCCTTCCAGATGTCACAGCTATCGCTCTTTTATACCCTCGTCATCCCCTTTTCCTATATATATATATCTATAGACACACATATATTGTTGTTACATTAATAAAATAAACGATATAGTTTGTAAGTGTATGAAAAACTGGGAGTGGCTGTGCTTATGTTTTGGTTGTTATTAATGATAGATTTTCCCCGGTAAAAGGGAGAGGAGGACACAGTATTGTGTCTTGGACGAGCGGCAAAGTTTGTGAAATAATCCAAGAATGACTAGAGAAAATTTGAAGCGTATATTATATTTTTCAATTTTTTTCCCCTCGTTTATTGGGGCTTCTATACTATAAAATAACGCCCTTTAAATGTAGGTCCTATAAATATAATATTAAAGGTGATCATCCTTATAATTTGGTAGTATCTAATCTATGAAGGTAATGTTAAAATATTACTTTCATTGGTATAAAAAAAAAAAAATAGAAATCGGTGAGAGGTATGAAAGTAAGCATAATCTCTTTTTTTAGAACCGCGTCTTACTACCTGTTAGTGTCATACGTCTATGCACTAATTTTAATAATGTGTTAGGGATTAGGAATAATTTTAATTTAGAGGAAGTGTCCCCGCATTTGCATGGAGAGAGAGTGGAAAACCATCTAGGAAACCCAACCTCAGTGCACCCGACTGGGATCGAACACTGATCTCCCCGTCTTTGGCCACATGGTATAACACGAGAGTAGCGCATTAGACCATGTGGCCACCGAAGCGGGTAGCATAATCTAGATATGACATTTTTTTTTAGTTTAATCCAATAGATCAGTATGCAGTTCGTCCATATACTGATCTAAGGGTCACTTTGAAATAGGTTTATTTTCTATTGCTTAGTAATGAAGTATCGATTATAGTTTCTGTGTTTGACTTATAACTACGTTATGAATAGTCAGTTATATTTGACAAACCGGTATACGGACGTGCCTATGATATTTTTGTTGTATGAGGGTGAGAAAGGAGGAGGGAGGGATCTTGTTAAAATTACTATTCACTTAATTTACTTCCAAATAAATAGAATAATAATATATATAAATATACACAATAAACCTTAATAGCTATGCTAAAACATCTTAATATCAAATTTTACATTCCAGATGGCGTGGACGCTTCACTAAATCGTCTTGAGAAAGAGTAACTGAAATATATCTAGGAATGTTTTAGAATTTCAACATAGGTCTGGGAGGCTTAAGACACCCGGTTCTCTCCTCTTCATTGCCCCCTCTTGGTTATTCTTCTGCAATGGTTTTAAGGCCTAATAATTAAAACCAATAATTTAAGTGTTAAGTTATTTTTAATACATTAGCACTGCGAATAATATTCTTGCTTACTGTTTGGTACCAGCACGTCGAGCACGGATCTCTATGACGCGTCACCGCTATGAAATGTCATCCGTAGCCCGTCGTATGGCTGAAATGCAAGCATCGATCTTTTTAATAGTGCCATACGATCGATGACGCCACCATTTTCCCGTAATTCATGTCATAACTTACAGTCGCACTCAAAGGGCCATCTTAACCATCGTCATAGCAAATATATTTTATAAATAATTACATAAAGTGAGTGCTGTGGCTGTTCAAACCGAAGCATTCATTTATTTTACGTTTATGCATTCGGTAAGTAACAATAACAGTGTTTTATCAAAATGATTACCTAAGGTATTTGTATTTATTTATCAGTTAACTAATTGAGGTGTACATGGTGGCCCGTTTCAGTGGTGTAATAGTTTATCCTTTTATAAATAATGTATTCTAGTGAGTGTTTTATTTGCTTAAAATCTTAATTATTTTGATTTACGTTTGTGCAAATGAAAAGTCAGAGTATTAGTGTTGTACTAATATAATAATTACTCTAATTATTTGTTTTCATTTACGATTTAACTTGATGAAGTGTAATCATAACCTTATGGCTAGACCTACAAACAATGGTGTTTTTTTAAGGTTATGCTGACCATTTAAGATTAAAATATTTGGCTAGGGACATGTTTTCATAACTTAAACATTTTGTGGGCCTAATTACGTTGCTGTTTTTTTTTAGTTATTACAGAGAATTGTGTTTTTAATGTTAGAAAAGACAGAGTAAAATATTTGGCAAGGGACATGTTTTCATAACTCAAACGTTGTATAAATATAATAATGTTGCAGGTTCTTACAGCAGTATGTTTTCCCCTACCGGCATTTACGAACAATTGTGAAAGATTTCTCTTTGGCAGTTTGTAAAACATCTGTTAGTGTGTGAGAAGAGTTAGAACTCTTTTTAGGCCTACATATCAGTTGTCAGCAGTGTTGATCAAAACAATGGAATCATGAAAGAAAGAAGTAAGTTAAACTAGCTTTTCAAAAAGTCCTAGATAACATTTTAATTTGTATTCCGAGTTTAACTAGGCTTACAAAATATTTGCTAATTATGAGTGGTTTTAACTAGGCTTACAAAATATTTGCTAATTATGTGTGATTTTAACTAGGCTTACACAATATTAGCTAATTATGTATGAGTTTAACTAGGCCTACACAATATTAGTTAACGATGTATGGTTGCAGTAATTTTCAATTGACCCATACATACCGTCTCCCTAAGCGTATACAAGCCTAGATGGGGACAAAACCTAAGAACTCTACCTTTTAGGTGAATTTTATTTCTCTAAAAAAACCTGAAAGTCACAAAATGTATATTATTATTACACTCACAAAAATGTGGTGAATCCAATTATACTATATTGACGATTATTTTTGAAAAAAAAAAAACGTTACAGTGAACCATTCAACCCAAACTTACCGAAGTAACCCAGTGTTAGTATTGAGAAATTTGTAAAATTACACAACAAAAGTAACTATATTATAGAGCCTGATTGACCGATCTGAGCCTTTAGCTCAGTCAGTGGCGTGTCTACAGAGGTAAGGGTCCCGGTTTCGATTCCCGGCATGGTCGAAAAATTTATCATTGGTGAAATGTGGGTTTTCCCTTTCATAGTGATGGATTAAAGGCCGGGAACTGGATGTTTTGCCTGGCCTAGTCTTATGCCGAGGTCATGATAAACTTAACTTTAACTTAACCTAACGTTTACTTAAAGTTAACTTAACTTAAGAAAACAGATGTGTGATCACGATTCACGTAACTTAACTTAAAAACTCGAGCCAAACATTTACATTCTTAAGTATTATATGTGATTTGTACTATTTGTAAAGTGAATGTTAACAGTTTTCATTCAATATAATAAATATCTATTATTAAACTCTTTTGATAAATTTAGCTTTCCTATTTTAGTTTAATTATTTTGTTTCAATGTCTGATCACTAGAACTAAAGCTAAAAAGTAGATTTTGGTCTTTATTATTATTATTATTAGCACCGCGTCTTACTACCCGTTCGGGTTATACGCAATTTTGGTCTTAAAACCAACAAATGACTTACTAAATAGCCGTGTTGACGTCACTTGCATAATGATTGGCTGGCTAGATCACGTAATACCCTTCAAGTTACGTTCACTTAAAGTAAAAGACTTCCCAGGACATCTCTTACGTTAAGTTAACTGCATCGTGATCATTTCCATTTAAACACACGTTACGCTAAGTTAACTTTAAGTTAACGTAAAGTTGAGCGTGATCCCGGCATTAAGTTTTATTATAAGCATGTGAAGCTACGACAGGCCTATCAAGTCAGCAATGTAAAATATATGGCTTGAATAAAAAACTGACCCAGTTAACAGTAATGGATGTCAAAATAGAACCTGACTGAAACTTTTAAAAAATATTAAATATTTATATTCATCTTATAGCAAATTTTTATTAAAAGATTAGATTTTATAAGCATTGTTTTTATTTTTTAAATTTAAAGGGCTCATTATATTTTTGTTTGCCTTTAATTAAGATGAAACCCTCCTCGGTGGCGTAGTTGGCTAACGCGCTAGTCGTGTTGAGCCCAACTGCTGAGGACGGGGAGATCGAGGTTCGAGTCTCGCTCGGGTGAACTGGGAGTGGTTTTTCCTAAATGGTTTTACACTCTCCCTCCACGCAAATGCGGGTTTACTTCCTCTAATTCAAACTTTCTAATTCATCAGCAAAATTAGTACTTAAAGCGTTTAACCTCAGCGGGTAGTAAGACGCGGTGCTAAATAATAAAACAAAAATTAAAATGAAATAGGTTACTGCCATGTTATAGTTGTGTATATTTAATGTTTTCAGGCAACTGTGAGTGTACCGAGACAAACTTAATGAAACCCATCCGCAATGCTCCTGAAAACACCGCTGAAGATCGATACTCAACACACTTTATCATTGTCAAACAAGAAATGTTGTGGAGTGCCTCCTTTGGAGCCATGAAAAGTGAATGGATGTATTCATTGGGAAAAATTACTCAAATTTTCTTATCAATAATTGTTTGTGAGGTTTTGAACAAAATTTTGCGGAACATTATGGCGTACCAATTAATTCAAAATCATTTAATATCACAAAAATTAAAAAATAATCAGCATTTTATTCTCATTCTTTCACAGTCCAAACAGTTTTAGATTCATATATTTAAAGTAAAAACAAATGAAACAATATTATTCATTTTCAACAACTACAAAGTTTTGAAAGAAATTTTAATGATTAGTTAGTATTTATGTAAATTCTCACTATAGGCCACCGGTATATTCTTATTAAGGTGTATTACACATTCACGCACAACAAGTTTTACAAGTTAAATTTCCTGTTAGATATTTTGTACAATTTCTAAGCTAATATGTCATATCATTCAATAGATTTTTTAAGACAATTAATGCAAGTTGTGGTTAGCCTCAATCGGCAGTATTATTATTATTATTATTATTATTATTATTATTATTATTAGCACCGCGTCTTACTACCCGTTCGGGTTATACGCAAATCGTCAGTAAGAAATAATTCTATGAACAGGTTTTTAAACAAAACTTTATGCAGAATTTTGTGGAAATATAATATCCTGGGCCAAATTAAGTTGGATGTAAGTATGAAACAATGTTTAATAGATTAGGTTCATAGACTATTGGCACTGCATTTGAACATGTACGTGCCTTAGAATTAAATAAGTTAAATACAACTTTTATCAACGTGATGTAATGGTAACAAGTCCTGTTTGTGAAGTTAGCGGTTAGAAATCATTTTGGCCCTTACTTAAGTGCATAGATTGTGTGCAGTTGGAGACAAGTTATTAACCAAACATAAATATCTTGGCTAGAAAATTGTAACATGCTTCAAACTAATGTCGGATGGATTATCTAAGTTTCTGGTTTTAAAATATGATAAATATCAATATCTTTTTCCACTAAAGGTGCTACTTTAAATGTTTTCACTATAAGTTATTGGAATTATTTTTTTCTAAGACACTCATTTGAAAATTTAATACGATAAATTCTCCTTATTTAAATCTAGGCATTATTAAAATATTTACAATTTGATTTGAGTTATTCATTACAATACTTACTATTCATCAAGTTTAATTTTTAAATACCCATTAAAAATTTAAATAATATGTGGCACATTAGACTAATTTAAAATTCAACTAGTCCTTTAGTGGCATACTGTCTGGACAAGTTTCGTCATCCCTGATTTAGGGTATAATTTAGGTACTTTCACATTTTGTCTATGCTATAAAACCAGTCACAGTATGCATTTATTAAAACAGTCCTACTTTTACTTAAAAGTACTGCTATGATTAAGAGAGAATTTAGTTTACATTTGTAGGTGAGGTTATGTAAATAATTAAAAAAAAAATATGTATCATATTTTCACTTTCTATATTCACTGTCATAATTAATTAATAATGTTAAGCAGGCTGAAAGAAAATTTGACAAACTGTAAGAAACCAATGTAAATTCTTGAAACCATTGTATTTTTATTATTTGTTATTAAAAACGTTTATGTGATTTTGATGTTGATGTTACAATTCATTATGAGTTATCACACATGATGTTGTCCTGAACTGTGTGTATATTTATCTCCAATAGTGATAAAGATAGAAAATAACACTCGAAAAAATTACAGTTATATAGTTGAGGGTAGTTTCTTTAAACCTCAACTTTTTTGTTGAATTGAAGAGAATGAACACCTCTTGTATTGTTAAAAACTATTTTCCACTATTCTGAAGCTGGGATCCAAACACAAAACAGCCATTTCAGGGCCTAAGCCTGATTTCTGATTGATCTTCAACCGCGTAACCTACAACTAGTTTGCTTGTGAATTTACATAGGTGATATTCAAAGAAAAAGTTAAAACTTGCCTAGAAGTAGAATTTAAAAAATAATTCGGGCAAGAATGATTAAGTTTTTACTGCTGGATTTTGTCCCCTCCCATAAGCTGTGGATATAAGCCACACTCGTTAAGAAACTTAAGTTATTTACAATATCACATTAATTATGTTTTCTCCTCTCACTGATGCCAGTTCTTTCCGAAGCAATAACAGATTCTTGTGGACCTGTTACCTTCCCAGTGATGAAAGGGAAACCATGTAGGACTAGTCCACAAACTACTCCCATTCACTCTCACACTTATAATTGTGGTTAATTTGATAGATAATTGATACTACTGAAATGGATACAAATTATTATGAACTCATTAAGAAAGGGATGATTAGGTCTACTAATATGTATATTTCTCCATGCTTAGAGGAGGAAGTAAAGCAAATTGAATACACTATATAACCATACTTTTAATAGAAAACTGAATTTGATATAGGCCTATTGTTAAATCATTAGCTAAGAGCTTTTTTTTTACGATACTGTATCTATAACGTATATAGTTTTCATAACGATATTTAAGTAAAATATTTTATAATTAAACCTCATAAAATTTATCAAATTCGTTATATTATTTAGGGTCATTACCTTAACCATTATAAATTAATTCTAGCGTTAATATAACCATATTTAACTATTTACCACAGATTTATCTGATTTCCAAACCCTTCCTTCACCTCTGACAAGATGTGTATTAACCTCAACTTGTGAATATTTGGAATGCCAGGCCTCCACCGTGGTTCGGATTCCACGTTAAACTGTAGGTCCTTCATTTCATCTCACAATCACCCTACCAATACACATTTGCTTAAGTGCGTATAACCCGAACGGGTAGTAAGACGCGGTGCTAATAATAATAATAATAATAATAATATTAAAAACTATATCCATTTATGATTTAAAATGAAATATTACGAATAATGATTATTTACGTTCATCAAGTTCATTGCAACTCACATGGCAATGTTTTTAAACTCGCGGCAAGATAATAAGTATTTTGATTGGTGTTCAACTACTTCATGGTGCTACCAACCCTATAATATGTATAGCTAAACCAGCTATTATGGTTGCAACTCATTATATTCAAACACTAGCGCCCATCAAAGTTTACACGTCGTCCTACGCGCCATAGCAATTATGACATAGCTTTCCATGCTCGCAGTTATGACGTCGCGTCAGAAGAAGACCGTCATGCCTTCGGCCATCATGGCGTATGACGCGCAAAATGAAAATATCCGTGCTTGACCTAGGCCAACAGAACTTTTTTGTTTGGTGTGATAGTTACACTTACATTTACACTTACTATAGAGTGCTTCTTTCGTTTATTTAAACAATTTATTTTGGTTTTCACTGCAACAACGCTTACACGTAAGACAGTATTTGTGTCCTAAATATAACTAATCTTTCAGTTTTATTTATGGTTTTGCTTGTTAATTAAGTTTATTTGATTTTGCATATTAAATCTTAAATCTAAACTATTTATTTTTAATTTAATTGAAACCATAGCCCCACGTTATTATGCTTGCATTTTCGCCTTAAATTTAGATATATTTTCAGCTAATTTAGGGTTTTACGTTACTTTTTTTACTCTAAAAACTGCAGAAACACCGGCCCTCGCTCGTGTTCCTTACACTCCCACCTTAAGGCCCTTGGCCCTGTCGAGTGCAAGTCTAAAATCATTTTTGTGGGAAGGTGGATGGAAGGGTTAAATGCATGGTGTGGCTTCACCAATGACCAAAGTATCCTTCCACGTCAACAAGAACAGATGGATCATGCAGACCATAGACGTTTGGAAATATCAGTTTTCTCGAGAATGAGTGAAATTTTTATGTTAAAATTTTCAACACCCCTTCTAAGATAGTTTATCGATGTTTATTAATTGTTACATTTTCTTTTTTTGTTGTTGTTATAAATACGGCAGTTTTCTATTGAAAAATAAAGTTCACTGTATCACCACAGGTTAGTAATTTTATTAAGTTAAAAACTCCCCCAAATATTTATATTTTAAAGTTTTTGTGATCAGTTTTCCATCAGTCATTAAAGGTAACTTTACGTGATGTAGTAGTCATAAAGAATTATAAAATTTGATAATAAGATAAATTTATTTTTATAGCTTGCATTTTATTTGCATACATAAATCAAAAAAGTAAAAATAGTCTTATAAATGTACATTATATAAAATAACATAAATAATAAAAATTGCGAGACTAAATTTACTATATTTTCTTTTTTGGCTTTACTAAAACGCACAGTACAGATATCGTACAGTTGCAATACATATTTGTTCAGATTATTTTAAAATTGGAGGTTGGACTTGGAAATTCATTCGACATTATTGAATTTCGAATATTCCGTAATATATCTATTTCTACCTCAACGCCGATCAAAAAAACCTGGAAGATATAGCATAGTTATAGTTAAACAAATATACCCATTGCTTGAGGAACCATTTCCTCTAGCTTCCAACATATTGATCGCTTCAAAAATCAATACATATTTACAAGATGACCAGATGGTGTGGTAAATAAAATATTTATCACTTAACATAATTAATTATCATGATGAGCAGCTGGCTATAGGAAGATTTGCACCTATTTATAATCAACATTCTCGGTAAGATTTTGGTAAACAATAATTGTTTAATAGAAACATAATAATGTTCAATAAAATATCATTTCCAGCCTCGTAATTCACTGTCCATATTTTTTATTTGTCTTATTAGTCAAACATTTCATAATTTGTATTAAATATATTTTATTTTATGAAATAATTAAAGCTTATGAAACTTCACATTTGGAGCAATGCATAAATGATTAATATAAATTATGTGAGGTACAATACGTATATAACTAAGATGATTAATTATATATTATAATTGATGCAATTTGGTTGAAACCAAAACCATTTTTATTTTCAAATTTAAAGTGAAAATGAGTTTGTTCTTTCCCTCATTTCCTCGCCTCAATAATTAAGTGCTAATAAAGCCTGAAATACAATATAATCACCAGTTAATGCAAATGATGTGAATAAAACTGTTTATTAGATTGGAAATATTTAATCACGTAGTTTGTGCAGTACCAAAATGAGTGTTAAGAGTTTATTTAGAAATATAGATACTATAGTGAAATTAAATCCATTCAAAAATATATGCTTACACATGCTACATAAATATGTTCATTTACATCTGATAAACAATGAACAAATCCCTTTTATATATTTTTAAAGTCTAGATTGCTATGGATGAAAAAAAATTGTCTAACATTTACCTTTGATCAATTTTGAGCACTTTATGATCAATTAAACCTATTATAATTCAAAGGACCTTTTACCACATTTTCTGGATAATTACTTTTTCTAGTTTTGTTGATTAAATGACAGAAAATAAAACAATAAAGTACAATACTAAACATTAACTCTTAACGATAAGTAAAGAATAAAAATTTCATTTTTAAGAACATATAATTTAAACATATAGTATTTTTTCACACCTATATACCACAATTGTGCTATCACAGTTATTTATATCATTAAGGACTAAGACTCTCTGCTCTAAGAAAAATCGTTAAGGATGTGTTAAGTTAAATCACAATTCTAATAATAAATTGTGATATATGTCATAAAAGAATTGATATGTAATTTCAATTCTATTCCATTATAACAATTTATATAGTTTTAATATTAAAAGTGGAAAGATATGATTTTAAAAAGGAACACACTTGTGCTATTTTGAGAATATTATACGTCTCCACATCTAAATGCTTGGATAGTAATTTATAGAATTATTTTCTTAAACAACGTACTTATATTCTAATATTAGATTTGTAAGCTAAAATTTATCAATATTACTTCATGACATAATTAAAGGATTTGTATCACTTACATTTATAATATATTTATACCATAGCATATGAACTCTAAAACATATTGACAAATACTAGTTTATTCTCTTCTGAAAAAATAATATCACACCTTTAGATACAATTTAAAAAAACAGGTTTGTATCGATCCCAATAAACCCGTCTCTGAACATATTTTATTGCAATACCTGATTACTATTAATAAGGCTTGCGGTAAAATTCCCAAACAATAACACCTACCTGCCTGCAGCATATTTAGGTAGACATTACGAAAGTACACAAGGAACTGCTTATACCAAAGACAGTGACTCAAAAGCTAGCATTGATGGACTCTTTTGCAATGAATATAAATATTTATAGTCAAAATGAATTCACAATTGGTTATATGATAGCGTTACATATAGATTGACATAACATTGTTAGATTGCAAAATATAGTCCCACTGTGTAGGTACTACATTTCATTCTATCTAGTATAGGTTTCACATTATCTATTATAAATTCACCAAATTGATTAAGAGTGATGATTAATCGTAATACCGTATTTGATACACAATCCCACTTGAACCAGTAATCGCATCGAAGTGTGATACATTCCTCATTCGACCACCGCAAAATTAGATAGGGTGTAATATCTTTACGCTTTGAAATTATTATTTTTCAATTATGATGTATATTTTTTAAATATGGTAAAATTGTTTTACTACTGTATTATCATATCTTTGTTTTTTTAATGAAAACTACAGAAAATAACACTTAGATACAATTCCTGGCTCGATTTGTTTTAACTAGCTAAGTTACGTATTCCGTGGAGTGGAACTGAATATTAATTGTAATAATTAGCTGGATTGTTTGGATAGTAAAAAAACAGATCCATTACTTGTTCTTACTCTAGCTTAAAATTTGAATTTAATTATGTTACATTTGTTAATTTTACTAATTAAAAGGTATTCTATTTTGCATATTCTTGTATTGACTCATTTGGTAAACATTACAATATAATATGCATTCATTTATTTATTTAATGAGAATTCAATGCAAGAAAATATTTGTCTCATATTTTAGAAACACTTCGAGTATATTAAATCACTGATGAATTTCAAACAATATTTGTAATTTATATAAAAAAATACCAGTAGCAATATAATTTTTGTATAATATTGATTATCTTCATTGATATATTTTTATTGGCATTTGTGGATAAAACTCGAGAAGATTTACATAAATTGACACAATTATGAAATTACATTTTTATTTATTTAAATCTATTAGAAAATTCAATATGGTTGTAGCACACACATAGATAGATTCTTTGCATGTGACAAATCAGATAACGTATTCAAAGTTAGAGCACGTACTTAAATCCGATATGTACGAAGTGAGGAGTATATATTTACCAAAATATCTGAATATCCATCCATTAGTTCAAATATTATCACGGTGAGAGGGCCAAATTTAATAAATATTACTTTTCACATTACTCTTCGAAATTATTGTGAAGCGTTTCAAATAAACCGTTAATATATATTATTTCAATGACTACACATTTAAAAAAAACCACTTGTTTTCCTTATTATTAAAAATATTAACTCCATAATTATTTTGAAACATTTTATTTATTAAATAATTAATCAAATATGGCTCAATGCGATAAACCTCTAAAAATAAGTTGTGAGGTCACCACCTACTTGAAGGCAGTATTTAATAAGAGAAGCAGTTCTGAAGCTTGGAAGCCAAAAAAAATAATTCCTTAATGCTATTAGAATATTATGTTGTGGCCCTGGTAAAAATGACGTTATTTGTTTGAGAAATATTAGAACTAAAGTTTATAGCTACTGTACTTCGATCTCAGAACTGCGACATTTAGCATGACACGGCGTTGAAAATGAGCTAATTCTTTTACCTTTTCACACAATTGTTTAAAATTACAAAATCTTTAAATTTAAGGCTTTATTGTCATTGTGACATATTGATACCTTTCTCTTCCATTTTGTTGGGAGTCATATTTTAGAATAACAAACCACTTGGTTAATTAAAGCGATATTTATAGACGTCTGCAAAGTGTCTCAATGCTCCGGTAGGCGGCCTCCTTAAGGGAAACTTAACAAACCACTGGATTAAAGAGATAAAATGTTTTAACTGATAACAAAACCATTAAAATAAACTATTGATATTTATATACAAGCGTTCTTCTAACTCATTGTCATAAAAAGGTCAAACAAACTATTCCCGGACAAAGTCATTAAATGAAGCTATACTAAAATTGAAAAAATATAGAAATATTTGAATTTATATTGGTACTTACCACTCATTATTTCTGATTAAACACAGATGATTTAAATATAGTTCTAAAAATACCTCTGAGCCCAGGAATTGAACCTAGGACCTTTTGACACAGGGAGTTACTGTTATATCCTTGAGCTATTCATTCCGATGTACAAATGCATTCTTCATTACTGTATAGCTAAGAGGAAGATAACATTGGTACACTAAGAAAAGAGGTCCTAGGTCCGATTTCAACTTTCCCATGTGGAAAAATCAAATATGGCTGTCTCTGGCCCAGATCTGACCAGATCTTGCCGGTTGTGGACCATATCTGGCTTGTTCTTGCCCAGATCTGGCTGGTATTGGAAGATAATTTACATGTATTGATATTAATTCATTTCGATTTTTGCTTATTATAGGCCCATATACGCCTATACCTTTCATATTTGAAAATTAATGGGGTTAAATTAAGGCCATGCATGATTATTGAGCGTGGGAAAAAAGATTTATTCGATTATCAACTTGGTTTAAAATAATTTATGGTACCCAAAATTATCATACTTAACATTCGTCACTTCATCAGATTAAGACATATTTGCCTCACAAAATATATCACATGACCCCAAAGGCTATGGAATTAATTTAAATTAGAAAAATACCCGCCTCAGGGGCGTGGTTATAGATATATCATAACGCGCTAGTTTTGTGTTGAGCTAGACTGCTGAGGACAAGGAGATTGAAGTTCGGATCTCGGTTAGGTGATCTGGAGCAGGTTTTTCATAAATGTTTGTTTATCCTCTATCTCTCCAAGCAAATGCGGGTTCACTTCCCCTAAATTCAACCTTCCAAATTACTAACCTATTAGTGTGATAAGTACTTAAGTGTACAAACTGAACGGGTAGTAAAACACGGTGCCAAATAAAACTTAGAAATACTTTTTTTGTTTTTTTTTCATTAATTAGACATCGCACAAAATAAACGGGATCACGTTAGGATGGTTTGCCCTCAAAATCTACGGTACCACATGGCCAAGGGTTATGAAATTAAATTAACTTAGAAATAATTTTATTTAATTATATAAACATCGCACAAAATAAACAGTATCAAAATCGCAATGTGAAATCAACATACATTTATTTATAACTAATTTAAAGGGCTAATTTTCAAGGTCCTAAATAAATGTAAATAAAATGTATGAATAATAAAATAAATGATCAATTTTTAGTAGGAATATTTTTGTTTATAATGAAAATATTCATACAATATAATGTAATATTTACAGTTTAGTTAAAAATATAATAATGTACAAATTGATACCAATATTTTTTAATAATTTATCAATTTCGTAGCTTTTTATTTACATTTTTGAATTGGATTGTTTATTTTATCATTTGTTTTAAAAATATGTTACACACATGCACATTCAAAAGTTAGGGATAAGATGGCAACTTTGTATTTGATTTGCTTTTGTTTATAATAAGAGCATTTGTATTGATGCTTGACGTATTTTGCAAGAAAGCATGGCAATTTATGTTTTAGTTGATTGTAAAGAATATAATTTGTTGGCAATTTGCGAATAGAATGATATAATATTTGAGAATGACCAACCAGATGTTTACGATGAAGCTATATTCATGTGGCCAGCTGGAAAATTTATGAAGGAATATGCAGGGAAATTGCGGACCAAATCATGTAAGTTAAAATTCTGATAATACTAATTTTAGAATTTTAATTTTATGATGCTATAAATCTTATTTATTTTATATACGCTTGTTTATAATTATGATGGATTCTTTGACAATTAAGCCAGTGGCTTACTCATAAAAAAAATTGTCACTTAGGTGCCATGGCGTTAGTAGCTATAGTAGGCCTACACAACAACAAAAAAGTAATTTAAAACAACTTAAATAAAAGAGTGAATATAATAAACCTAATAAACACATAACAAAATTGCATTATGAATAATAGTAACAAGTAGGCCTACTTTCTGGTCCTATTTTAGAAAATTGATTTATGCACTCACAGCTGAAGGTCAATATATTGTTTAGCCATATATATGATTCCGAACAATTTCCTGAAACGCCTCTGAATCAGCATAGTAATATCGACTACAAAAAGCTATCAATATTTTAACATATTAATTATTTAAATTTTTAAAATGACCTATTTTGACAGAAACTAGGCCTAAATTAGCTTTGACCAATTACTTTCCACTTTCTCGCCAGTACCGTACGGTATTTAATTTAAGTTGATACCACTAATAGAGCTAGCTTAAATAATTGTTTATATCAGCGGACTTAATTAATCTTATAATTATATTATTGGTATTAATGGTATGCCTTTTTTTATTTCAGAGTTTAATAGGGGTCAATGCAACAGCTCGAAATTTCAAGGTTAATGATGACTTCTATTTAAAATGCATTTGGGAACATGGCTTTGTGAAATTAGGAAAAGTAAATCATAGTTTATCACAGGACATTAGTTTTGTTATTTAATATGATCCGAAGAACACTTTGTATAAAACATGTAATCATTCTATGTTATTTTAATGTGTATAAAAATACTTGAAATAAAATATTTAATATTTTTAATACCTTTATTTACACATTATTTATTTAGTAACACCACGTCATAGTACCCATAGGCCTACAGGTCTTAATTGCTCTAGTGGGTTATGGATGAGGCAGGCTGTTACTAGAGGAAGTGTACATTAAATTCTTGAAATTAAATAGTAAATTTTGTCATTAGATTTGTAAAAATAATTGACATTTTCATAGACGTTTAATTTTTTTAAATTAACAGGTGTATTGTAGTATATACTGGACTTCCGATAACGGGGAGCTCGAGGTTCCAATATCTGTATGGTCAACTGAGGGAGATCTTTCTGTAATGGTTTTCCAATTACACTCCACGCGAATACAGCTACACGTCATCCAAAAAACAACCCTACTCATCCCTAACCTATTAGAGTAATTAGTATACATGCGTATTACCCAAACAGGTATTTTGACGCAATCTACTACTAAACAAAAAACCTACCTTTGTTGAAAGAAATTTATAAACAAAATTAGATTGCTTCAAATATAAATTCTAGCTAAGAATATTCCAGATCTTGGATTTCCAGAGCTTCCCAGATCTGGCTTTTTTCCACATGGGTTATTTACGAGTAATCTCATTAAAATATATACCTGTGAACGGCAGTATACCGTTAACGATGATTACTCCAAATAACAATCAAATTAGTACAAGTTTGACACCTACATTCCTAAACATTGTGTAGACCTTGATATGTGCAACACCTCCCTCGCCCCTCCCATTCAGAGATGTATTTAATACGATACCGATAAACCCACCCCAAAACCAGACCCCATAGTTTGAAACTTGTTAGAAAACTTGAAAGCAATAATTTCGCAAGTCACAGGCTCAGATTTTTTTTAAAAATTGCTAGTTTTTAAATGTAATTATTGTACAGTATTAAGGAATATGGGACATTCACTTGTGCATGAGTTTTTTTGATTGTTTTTTTCTGTAAAATTAGGACTGGCAATAAAGTTTCAAAGATTTGAGACAATTAGATTGAAACGTGCCATTTTACAATATATGCAAACAAACGAAAACCTACTGATGTATCTTAGGTAAAATGGGCTGTTTTACTTTAGTATTCATAAACCTTCAATATATCTGTTACTAAGTTTATTTTGTCACAAATTATGTAAACTAGACACAGTTTGAGTAATAAAGATAGTTTTAAGTAAATTTACTTTAAATAAGTCGGTATCCTATCATTAAAATTTGTAAAGGTTCAGGAATGCGTAGCATAGGCTATGCTTCTCTAAATAGGACTAAACAAGCTAAATAAAGCTGTTAATCAACTTTTAAATTGTATGTGTAAATGGTGGTTATTTTTATAACCTAACCAAATTTATAATAACTAGATTTATGTTCAAATGGGTAGGGGCTAGTCAGTAAAAGTATTTAAAGTATGACGAGACGTGTATTAATCACAACTTGTGAATGTGGGGAATGCCAGGCCTCCACCGTGGTTCGGATTCCACGTTAAACTGTAGGTCCTCCATTTCATCTCACAATCACCCTACCATTACACATTAGTTTAAGTGCGTATAACCCTAACGGGCAGTAAGACGCGGTGCTAATAATAATAATAATAATAATCTTTAAGGTACATTATTTTCAATTTTTCTATGGACCTATAGCTAGTTTAAAAAGTAATGTTAAACACCTTCGTACTTGCTTGTATGAGGTATCAATAGTACTTAACCTGAAGGTTGATTGGATTCGTAACAGTTCCACCGTCAGCTGTAAAGCCTAGACACTGAGGAGTTGTACCAGGTAAATAAAATGATGAGTTAGGTATTTTCCCGTTGCTTTGCTCACTGAACCAGAAGGTTATATTGCACAGCAGCCTGCCAATCCCACCGAAATGCACACACCAATTATTGACCCTACAAACGAAAACCTTCACTCCATTCATCATAAAGACTGGTTTTATATTGAATGTTATTTCTAGTATCGTTCATACCTTTGTCTCTTTAATATTTGTCAGAGCCATAAGTGAGACTGAGACAAAGTAATGAAAGTAACAACTTGTTCTGTCCCATACCAGAAGATATAGTGTATTGTAAACATTATATCTGTTAGTATAGCAGAGGACACAAATTTATATACCGGTGTTATTGCGAACAACATATCATTTGGCATGGTTAGTGAGTTTAAATATTTAGGAACCCTTTTAACTATCAATAACAATAATATATTAATAATTAGGAAAAGAATACAGCCGGTAAATGCATGCTAATATTGAATCAATAAGATATTTACATATTGCTTTGTCAATAAATATAAAACTCAGACTACACAAATAAATAGTTTTACCAGTTGTTATTATAGTATTTTATGGATTTGAAACATGTTCTCTTACCTTACATGACTAGAATAAATTTAAAGTGTTCGAAAACAAAGTGATTAGAAAAATATTTGGACAAAAAAAGAATGAACATTGATATATTTATCAAAACTCGCAGATTTCAGCACGAATGGAAGAAACTAAAACCGCTCAAGGAATTGATTGACAAACCTAATGGTAAAAGACCAATGGAAATACTTAGACACTAATGGAAGGACAACATTATAATGGACCTGAAAGAGATTGTAATGAGGTGGACTGGGTATACTTAGCTCAAAAGAAGGATAAGTGGCGTACTTTTATAAGTATGACAATTAACTTTTGAGTTCCTAATGGCATAGAGTAAGTAAGTGTCGCCGATAGAATATTAACTCTTGTCAATCTCAGTGCTATTGAAGCTAATATATACAGGATGTTCCAATTTATGTGGGAAGCTACTAGGGCGTGGATAGTAGACTAAATATGTGCTGAACTAATATTAAAATTAAAGACTTCTAGCCAAAAGTCACTGATACTTCCTTAAGTAACTTATCATAACCTCAAGCTCACATGTGTTGGACTATATTATAACCCCAAATTGGTACTTTTCCTAGTTTTCTAGAGAAATCAACATGAAATGAAAATCCAAATTGATACAATTCCTAGGTGATACATTTCAGGATTAATATCAATAACAAACTCTTGAATTGAAGCAAATATGACTTCTCCACAGCAACCAACATATAATAAAAATTTAGAATTGATTTAATTCCGAGTTTATATTTTTTATGATTCATAAACTAACTTATTCGTTTGGATCTACATTCTGAACTTTAGCAAATCAGAAATTTCTAGAGAAACCAACATAAAGTAAAAATTTGGCATTAATACGATTTCTAGTTGCTAAATTTCAACTCTCCCACTTATTATGAATTGACAAGTTAATCTTTTTAAGTAAAATAAAATAAAACATAATAAATTGGGCTGGAAATCGAGAACCGAACAGCTAATTCATAAATTAGATTGGCTACGAATTGGGCTAATATTGTTGTTGAATAATAGCTATAAGTTATCATACAATAAATTATTTTCAGTTTCCACATAAGCGATTAAACAATTAAACAAAAATAAGGTGCACTCAATTTCGAACATTAAGTACTTTTGCTTAGATAGCTTGTATATGGTGAATTTCATTTAACAAAATCATTCTCAGAAGTTCCCAATCAAAAGAGTAGGCCTATAAGTGATGTTTTACCGGTTTTTTGGTGGCTCTATTTGATAGACAAACAATCTCTCGCATGGCATTCACCTGGTGAGATTATTTACTTCGCAAGACACCAATGTAACATCACGTTTGGAAACTGCTACTCACTAAAGACGTTTTAATATTAGATGCTTCCGAGTTAAAGAGCGATACGTGATTAATCTAAAAGTTATTCTAAACCTACACGCTTCGAAATTAGGGATCCTGCTAGACAGGCTGGCCACTGACTTATCTTCTCTCTCTTTCTAGCTGGTATTATGCGCGTGACTCAGCCATCCTCTTCATATTTGTTCCAACTACTATTTACATACCCTTGAACTTTCATAATTTTAGACCCGATGAAACCCGGTGTAAAAGCAGATCTTCGGTTAATTAAACTAAATTAGTAAGAGATTAGAAATAATTCCAAAACTCCCATCCGGGCTTAGGAACAAACATTCAACAACACACCCAATAACCAATTTACTCTTAATCAAAGATATGACCTAAATAATCGTGGGAAGTAAAAATATTTTATTGCAGTATCTATGGATGTCGAAAATACCTTTGACCTAATTTAGTATTAACAAATAATTCAAAACTAATAAATTTCCACCACTCATCTAGCTCATCCAATCATCAGTTTCCCCAAACAAAGGATGATCTAAGTCTCTATGGACGGCCACTAAATATACCCTACACACGTCATTAGAGCAAGGCTAACTCAAGGTTCATCTCTTTCACTAAACCCGCAAGTTAAATTTAGATTTTTCGTTGACAATACTATGGTATATAAATCAATAAATTATTATTATTATTATTATTATTATTATTATTATTATTATTAGCACCGCTTCTTACTACCCGTTAGGGATATACGCACTTACGCTAATGTGTAATGGTAGGGTGATTGTGAGATGAAATGGAGGACCTACAGTTTAACGTGGAATCCGAACCACGGTGGAGGCCTGGCATTCTCCACATTCACAAGATGTCTTGTCAGAGGTGAAGGAAGGGTTTGGTAATCAGATAAATTTATGCTGGGACCGGGGATTGAACCCTGGCCGCCAGCATAGAAGTGTGACACCTTACCCCTAGACCGCCAGGTCACCTAAATCAATTTAAAAAAAACATTTTCACCAGCCTCACATTGGAAATATATGATTAAATCTCCAAAATTGGCTAATGAACTGCAAAGTTAAAATTAACCTAAGTTGCGTTAATCATAAGCAGAAACAGTTAATCGCAACCAGATCAATTTATGCTATTCGACAAAAAATACTGAAGCTACGTGAAGTTAAATACTTTTCCTCCGCAATAGATAGGAAATTGACATTGATAAGTATAAAAGAATCATAATAAGGCAAAAGGTAGATAAATACATCAATATTTATTCAGTTTTTAAGAAACACTAAACCACTACGTTGGCTGCATGGTCCAAGGCACTACTTTCGCAATATACTAGACTGCCCAAGACGGGGAGATCGGGGTTTGATCCCAGTTGGGTGTATTGATTGTGGTTTTTCCTATTCAGTTTTACACTCTCCTTACACACGAATGTGGGTGCCTTTACTCTAGATTTAACCTTCCTAATCCATAACACAGTGTAATTAGTTAATAGGTGTAACATACGAAGAGGTAGTAAGACGCGGTGCTAAAAAAAAAGTTAATCTCCACCAAATTAATACCATACAGTCCCGTTATCCAGACTATAATTTTGTACAGCTATATAGCATGGAGCTATGTCTAGAAAGCCCGGATTACAAAGTAACTCAAACTCTTAAACACAGAACAATCACCGGATCACAAATGGACAAGAATAGCTGGCCTTTACACCATGACAAACATCCAACAGTTACAGGAAATCTACAAATAAAGAAATAAAAGTTTTTATAAACAGACTGAGACACAAACTAGTGAGAGCACTAGTGATCAAAACTAGCAGCTATGGTTCTGAAAACATAAGGGAAAATAAGTTTGGCTTAAAAATAAGATTTATGTAAGTTGCTGGAAATGAAAATAAGGATTAAGATTCAGCCTTAAAAATCATGGTGTCCAAGAACGTTTCTCTTGATCTGAATTAAATGTTGAAATATGTAGTCTATCAATGATGATTTTACACCCTAGTTCACTAATTATTACCGTGTGGGAAGTTTTGTGCTCATAAATATATCTTCCTACAAACACGTTATATTAAAATATTGAAGTAAGAAGACTCTAAAATAGCAACATCTTAAAGATCCACGAGAATAAAAAAACTACGTTTTGTACGAAAAGCCTAAATTTTAAAATGTGCTAAATTATGAATATTTAAAGCTGAAATTTTTGACAGCACTCTTCGAAAAAAAAGGGGGGGGGGAGTTGGAGAAGATGGAACTCTTCACAACCCTTAATTCAACATATTTTCTATAGACCATAGTACGGACTTGATTTTACTAACCTAGTATTGAGTTAACCTTAAAATAAACAAATTATTTAAATAATTCAAAATTATGGCTTAGGATCTACTATATTTTATTTCTAAATTATCTCCGTAAATTTCCTTAGTTTTTGTTTAGTTAATAAGTAAGAATACCTCCCGTCTTCAATCCACCAAATCATAGGGCTACTCATTGAGTAAGATGAGCATGTCTGGTTATAAAAACAAATCCTACTTATAAATAATTATATTTATATCTTTTATTGTTTTATTTATTCACATAAAAACTATAAATGTTGTGATATTGGGAAATACACTTCTGTTAATATGGTAGTGTAACAGGAGGGGTGGTGAATCGTGCACGTTGCCTTCTATCGAGTTCTGGCTTGGGAGCCGGCTGGCGGTTCACGCGGTGATGGTGAACAGTTTGGTTAAAATGTCAATCGTTTTAGTTTGACAAAGAGTCTTCGAATACATTTATAACAGTGAATATTTCATCCATCACTTAAAGTTCTCTGTTTATCATAGGAATCTTTCTGGTTCACCGTGGTCCCAGTGTGAGAGCCACGTGGTGTTTTAGGATAGTGTCGGGTGTTACAGTCCTTATGATGGTCACCCAAAAATCTGACAAAAACATTCATATTACAAAACATTTTGTCATACGACAGTCTGATGAATTTTACACGTAGTTTAAATTATTTGCCTCACACAGAACTGACTTTGTCATATGACATCGTCTGACATTCGTATGACACAGGTTCGATGAAGGTCTGTGTACTTTTGTCCGATGAGTTTTTATTAGTCTGACCAATTTTTCTGCTGATGCGTTGAGCCCCTTTATCCATTGTTGTGTGTCAACTGCAAACCATCCGTGGTTTGTTGTTTACAGGTGGCTCTGAATGTCTCATTTTATTGTATTTCAAATATCAATTCTTTCGCAATAATCTCAGTATGACAAATAATTTGGATAATGATAAGCTCTTATTTTTAGTGCGTAGTAAGAACTTTATAGGATTTGAGTAATAAGGACTATCCAAACTGTGATCTAGCTAGCAAAGTGTGGGAGATTTTGGAAATATTTAATACAACAGTTAAAAGAAAGATATACTACTTTGTTTTACTATTGTAATTTTACTTTAGTGCTCAAATCAGTGTAGATTTACCTAACTAGCTTTTACACAGCAATAATACTCTTATAGTTTATTTAGTTGTTAACTTAACTTTAAACAATTGAGTAAGTAATAATTACAAAAAGTTTAAGCTTTAAAATACATCCACACCCACAATCACCTATCCCATCACAAAGAGCATTAATAATGAGTACTTATTTCTATAGCTGTTGATTTTTATTCATTTCTCAAATTAAATCTACTCACGTAAACTTATTTTTATACAGTATTATTAATAAGCCAAACTTTTAACTTAAAACACTGCAGTATTCACAAAAAAAATTCTAACTTAAATCCTGACGTCTAGTATAACCTTTCCGCATAGCAAGGATCCAGAATATATTGCCAATGGACTCTGCCCTGCGTTGATTCAAAAAAATAAATAAATTGATTTCTTAATTTGTACCCCGTATTAGTTTCCCTTTATAAAGTATGTGTAATATTGTCACCTCCTTCTACATCACCAACAACCGTGTCCTCTACCAGCATCATTTGAACCTTAATCTATCTTAGATTCCCCTCTCATTCCCTGATCATAATGTGTGAAACAAAAGAATCTTTTGTTATTATAAAAACTTTATCAAGGCCGACAAGCGGACGTATTTTAAATACACTGAACTTACTGGCCAAAATTCAAAATGCAAACTTTACAATTCGCCTTTAACTTAGGAACCTATAGTTAAATATCCTTTTATGTCGATTAAAGTTTCTTCTGGGAAAATATCTCACCATATTAATTGCCTATGGGTAGGCTTCATCAGATACAAAAACGCAAATAAAATTCTTGCTTAGAAACTTTAATTTTCCTAGGTTCTGGTAGATTTAACCAATTCTCATTGAACTTCTTACTAAAACTAGAAAAATTGAATACACATCCATCACTGTTTTTCTCATAGTCCCCTAAATCAATAACAGTGAACTTCACATCTGCAGACACACAAGCTTAAAGCACGATAGAATGGTAGTTATTTGTAAAACAAAGATACTGTGTGGGGAGGGAGGACTCTGTTTTAATGTGTTTACTATCCACTCCACCACAACAGTTTGGTAAGTTCCAGATACTCTCAAATATTTCAGCTGAATTCTTTCAATCTTCCACTGTTGGTTCTTTCTTTAACAATTGCTGTAACATGTCCCAAATGACAGCAAATGATTCAGCAACAATCTTCCTTGCAGTATTGTCACCGATATAAAATTTGAAAGAGAGGTAACGGAAACGCTCACTAGCAGCAAGGGACCTGAAAACACAGACAGTTCTTATACAGTAGCTATTTTATACTGTATGCATATAATCAAGTAACTTTTTTGTGTTACACAGTTTACTGGATACACTATATACATCATATGTGTGCTCTGTATGTAACCATTAAATTGGGTGTATATAATCACTGGGGCCTTAATACCGGATTTAATTTGTTTTCGTGTCGTTATTTATCCTAAACACCGCAATTAATCCAGTCAGACAATTCTTGTATAGAAGGAAACCATCCCAGATGAAACCCTAGAAATACACGTTTATGTGTACGTCTACTATCAAGAAAACGCACCAAACCCAGCAAAAGCTAAAGAAATACCAAATATGATGCATTTATTTAAGGGTCTTCTTCCCGACATTCAATTACCTTCCGTAAGATGACAAAGCTGTTTTAGAGAGGAAGTCGTACGAATCGTCAATCGATTACTTGACGAGGAAGAATACTAGACAAGTAGGGGTACAATAGCCTGTATATTCTCCCCTTTATATAGTCAGTACCATTTAAATCCATCTAGCGTCGCATTCCCGCCAAATATCACTTTGTTGCACACACCTTTGAAGACATTTCAACCGTTCCACTATGAACATTCTTACATGTAAAAAAAAAAAAACCCAACAAGAATACAATAATCACAAAGCTAACTTGTCAGAATTTTGTATAAAACATATGCTTTTGAGATCAATTTGAAATGTATTCACTACTAACATACCTACAACAAGGTTTTTATCCAATTATTATCAAGTAAAATTATTATTATTGGTTTTTTCTTACCTTAATGTTATCAGCAATATTTCGGTCGCTATGATGCTTTGTCCATAGTTTGTGTGCAGCTTCTTGATCTTATCTTCAATTAACAAACGAGGAAACCAAAACATTTCTATACTTCTACGTGTGAGATTTTTTAACTTCTTTTCATCTTGTCTCAATTTGTTACATAAAAAATATATTTCTTTGTACAAAGGATACCCCCAAAACTTTCTTTGTCTTGCTTCCTCCTCTTCCAGTGTCAGTTAAATACAACTACTTAAATGTAAAAGATCTGGATCATCTTCATCATCTTCTAGATTATAATGACAGAAATTGAGCTTGAATTTTGTCCGGCCTTTGTCATGTCATCATTGCCCACTCACTGGATCTAACAATTTTCCATACGACGTTTTGTCATATGATATCATGGAAAGTTTTGTCAGATTGGTGGTCAACCGGCCTTTCTCTAATGGACTATTATTATTATATTTTATATTGATATGTATGTATAATATATTATAATGGATGGCTATATATAGATATATAGTGACGGTGAGAGAGAGCGTAAGTGAATGCGTTTTGTTGTTGTTGCTCCTAGATTAAGATAAGTAATTAGGATGGACTTGTTGAAGTAAATAATAATGATAAACATGTATATATATATATATATA